>MU883043.1:0-13554 GCA_036418205.1 Ostertagia ostertagi
TGTCCATGTCCGATATGTCACCATGATGCCAGAATTCACCATTTTTCCTGAGGCACTCCACATCTCTCTGTACGACTAGGTTTTGGGACTGCCGGTTTCCCCTGACCACCGTTACCTTCCCAGATTTTATTCAGCACACGAGCCTATCTGCACAAAGAGGCATTCGGTGCAGTAGGCTGTCACCTACCAAATCCCCAATCTTGCATGGGAGGAAGCTCTAGGGAGAGGGTGGAGGCGAGGAAGAAATGGTTTACGCTTCCTGGAGTTTCCTCTTCCTGCGAAAATTGGGTTTACTGTAGGCGGTACGAACCACGTATTGCCCCAAATACTCCTCTTATTAGGATAGACGGAAGTTCGCTCGATGTCTTTGTCGCTGCTACTTGGGCGCACAATTAAGTAAACCAGCTTTCAGCAGCAAATCAATAACTCTTGTCAAAAAAGTAAATATTGCAAATTACTCAACACTCATTATCCAAGGCTGCTTACCTTGGTCGGCGCCGACGACTTTGCGGACGATGCAGCCTTTCTCGGTAACGGTACATCGTCGGCAACCGTCACTTTCACATTCTGATTCTTCTTCCGCGATTCGACGACATCGAGCACAGCGATCAGTGCCACCACCGTCGCCACCAGCACAAACCGAACCCGCATCAAATGTGAGGTGCCACTGTCAGTGGTAATCAATAGATCGATAGATCCGATCGAATAAAAAGGCGAGTCCTAGTTGTGTAGTTGTCGTGTGGACTGCAGTGAGTGGGGAGTGCGTTCGGATACTTGCGTGTGTGCGAGCGCGAGCGTGGGAGAGGGTGAAGAGAGTCGAGCGCCGGCCAGTCGAGGCATATTACAACCTTCCCCCTGGCACGTCTGCACCTCCACCACCACCGATCCCACAACAGACACATAAGCTCAGATCGACCACCGACCCACCTGCTCGACATTTACACCCCTCATGCATGCCAATACTGGTATTGCTGAATATCACTGACACAAGAAATTTTTATTATTATCAATATTAAAAATGTAAATAATACACAAATGATGGGCGATATTTCGTTGACACATGCAATCGAGCATCAAGGGGAACAGTGACCAGTACGAATCAATATTCGAAGGAGATGGACGAACGGGTATGTTCACACACCTCCTCTCGGACTACGAGACGATGCAACAAACACAATAAAAAGAAAAACATAAAGGAGACCAAGTGCCTAAAAACAAAACAAAAAGACTTGGCTACATTTCAACCAAAAACTGCTCTTGATAAACAATGTTTCGTAACACTCCTAATACACGTCTGTACTCCTTAAGTCGGTGGTGTCTACCTACGCCGCCTCTCCCTACTGGAGCTTCTGTCCCGTTTACGCTCTGCGCTGCGCTCTTTGCGTGGACGCTTGCGATCGTTTGAGCGACTACGTCGGCGCTCACGGGAACGTCGACGCTCCCGTGACGCACTGCGTTTCCGCTCACGCGACCGGCTGCGTCTACGACCGCGATCGCCAGATCTGCTACGCCTACGCTCACGACTGCGACTGCGACTGCGGCTGCGTTTGCTGCGATCTCTTGACGAACTGCGCCGACGCTCACGTGATCTGCTTCGCTTTACGGTCACCAGAACGACTTCGTTTCCGTTCTCTGAAAATATGAAAGATCACTTCGAATGATTTCCCACTAGGGTGTGTCACTAGTTACAACTGAAACATTTCCAAAAGACTATCAAACTTGAAGACAATCCAGTACACGCTTGTTTCATGTTCACTACTATGTGGACCGGCCTAACTGTTGAAAGACTTCAACCAAAAGAATCCCAAAAAAGCATTTTCACCAAACAGTAAATAGTAAATCAGTGCAATCTATGGAACCTCAAAATAGCGCTAACATTAGGTCTTGTTGTGCCGATGTAAAATGATTAGTAGTTACATCTGCTAAGAATTAGACATTTGGCTAATGTAAGCGATATCATAGTAGTGGTACCAACCACGTTATCGATGTTACTATCAACCAATCCTCGCACTCTAGCCGTGCTATACATAACTATAACAGTGATAAATTGAGTCAGTATGATGCATTCGGTCAATTGTGCTTCTGGTTTCGGTCAATGAAGCCGCAAACTACCGGGAGTAAAGTTCACCTCCTATGTATACACAGCAATGTATCACTCTGAAGCCTTTCGGTTCCGTATCCCATTTCATTTCATCTCGGCCCTTGTGCTCGGGGTGACACCCAGTTAGCC
Source organism: Ostertagia ostertagi (assembly GCA_036418205.1). Classification (NCBI taxonomy): domain Eukaryota; kingdom Metazoa; phylum Nematoda; class Chromadorea; order Rhabditida; family Trichostrongylidae; genus Ostertagia; species Ostertagia ostertagi. The sequence continues at coordinate 2,231 of MU883043.1, forward strand.
ATTAATGATCTCCCATTCTTGAACCCCAGGAGTACGAGTTGAGTCTCTAGGAGCGATAAGACTATTCAGTCGCAGAACTCGGTCGCGTGAAATGGTTCTTATGCATTGTATTCCAAAAGGGATGTGCCACTGACAAAATTCTGAGGGCCGCTTGGGGTGCCACACAGGACCACTAAACAGTTAACAAATCCATGTAGGATCAGAGAATCGGCGTTTAAATAGTAAACATCGACGGATGGGTGTAACGTACGAGTGTACCTGACTCAACCCAGGAAGTCTCTAAGCAATTTTCTGATAAAACTTTTTCCGAATGACATTAAACGCCTCATCAGCAAAGTACTCTAGACCTGACTTGTGAAAATGGCAATTTAGAGCGTGTAAAAACGTGACAGTGTATTCACCTGCTACGAGATCTGCTTCTACGACGCTTCGAATCTGACTTATCAGAAGAACCATTTTTATCTGGATCATTTTTACCTAAACAAAATCGTACCGATAAGTATTAAGGTACTGGAGAATGCCATTAATAATGAAATTCGTAACCAACCAGATCTCCGTAAATTCGTTTTATTTGAATCCATACCATCTCCAGCAGTTAGAGCTGTTGAAGAGTCTTCTAAAGTACAATAGGATCGTTGATTCGATCCCTAACTTTTTAAGAACATGAGGTATAGAACGTGATACTATCTTTTTTGATATATATGCCACAAAACATTGCCATAGCAGAATGACTGCACTATCGGCAAAATGCGAACGAAATTACATACCTGTTGTGCTAGACGTTTGCTTACTACTCTTTCGTGGAACCCCAAGAGGGGTCTTGAATGCGGTGTTATCCTCGCCTGACTCACTCGATGGTGATGGTTCACCGTTGCGATTCTTATTCTTCTTCTTGTCCTCATCATCGCTATCCTCGTCACTCTCATCGTCTCCTCCTGTCATTTGTGAGTTATCGTTGAGATTTCAAAGAAGATGAAGAAGATTAACAATTTTAGTTCAATTCTATAGCAAATTGGAGAGTGGCAACATCCAACATGAAATCCTTATGACTTTTATCAAAAATAACAATAACAATATAACAATCAAAAGTGGGCAAAAGAACGAAACGCGAATTTCGCGCTAGAGTTTTACCAGCAATATTTTAGAGATTACATCAAAAAGAAAAATCAATATCGGTTGCCAGGAGCTAACTGCAAGCGCGAAATTCACGCGTTACAACTCATAAACCGTTTCCAAACATTGAATAAATCTTATCTCTATCATGGGTTGAACAAAATTGCATTTAAATCTAACCACTGCAAAAGTGAATTCTGTAAAAAAAAACCAGTGCCAAATTTGAAAGAGCATATAGCTCTATGTTTAATGCCCGAAATGATGTAAAACAATAAGGTAAAAGCTTACCGAGGCTAGACAAAGCCGCCAATGCGGAACTCTTCGCAAGTAGCTTTGGCTCAGCTAAACGGATGATTTAGAAACATGAAGAGATAAAATAGATAATTGAACCTGTATAAATGTGAAGACGTGACCCGCCTATAATCAAACCCGAGATTTCACCTGTAGTGAAAATTGAGGAACGTTTTCAAGAATACAGCCTATTAAAACAATTCAATCACAAAACAATTCGTAACGAGGAACTCCCATAACCTAGGAACTGATGTGCAATGCACAAAAACTCAGCACTGTTGAGCAACTGTTTCAGCAGACCTTCATGCTTCGCCTCTCGTATACATTCGTTTATGCTTGAGCGAAGAGATCCGTCCGTAGCTTCCATTAGTAACGACATCATTATGAATCTCACAGCAACCATCTAAAAGAATGGAAAACTAATAGATGGCAATTAAACTCCCTCAACGAATCGATTAACATTATATCAGGTTCAACTGTGAGAATGAGATATCAGTCGTTCAGGCATACGACCTATTCACTAGCTCGTTCACTAACAGGGCGACCCTCGGAGCACTGCAAATCGACCCCTGCAGAGAAAGCGTTAGTTCTGGTAATACTTGATTTAGCGAGCATGGGTGTGGTTCGCTAGAAAAGAGACGAGTTTTGGCTTTCTACAGCATGAAAGATTCTTCGCTGTGGGAGCCCTTCTCTCGCTGACCACAAGGGGACCTAGAGTTCCCATAGCAAAAAAATATGTTCGAAAAAATGAAAGCGAAACATCGCTTTTTGTCTTAGCCAACTACAGCCGGTGACCATCACAACATTGGTGACTCTTACCCACAATTTATGACCTCATACAAATTCATGGCCCATGCTAGTTGTTCTCTTATGATACCGCGCAGTTACAGTTTAGCCGGTCTGTGTCCGATCGCACGAAAGTGTGTGAGATAGATGCGTATCGATCCTTCGATCGTCCAACATACCCAATCATGCAATCGTTGCGATCGCATAATCGCGCTCAGTTTTGCGATCGAACGATCGGTTTTTCTAACTATAACTGCGACCTGCTATAAAAGGTTCCTAAAAATGTCAAAGGGCCTTTTGAATGAACCAAGTTTTACATGAAGGAATGACGTAAGGATGAATTATTGGTCATCACCAAGGAAACATATGTATAAACGAGAACGGGAGCACTTAAGATGAAAGGAGAAGTACTTGCATCGTAATCCCGAAACCTCATTCTAAGCCTACTACGGTGGAAGTTGCCAAAAAACAATGTCGATCTGATGGGAATTTAAAATTATTAAGTTATATAAAGCAGTATCACAACAATATGGTAAAGCGGTAAAAAACGTGAAAAGCTGGAAAATGGCAGGAGAAAGTCAGCTGGTCAAGAGACAAGCACTGAGACCAAGCGCAGAAATTGCACATACCGCATCGTCCTTCTTTTCCTCCTCAGTCCGAAGATCTTCAACAGGAAGAACATGCCGTTTCGCTAAGAAAACCGGCTCACCATCGTCATCCTCAGCGCCAACTGATTGCCGTGATTTGGATCGTGATCTTTCGTCATCTGCATGTCCTTCATCTTCATCCTCACTGCTGCTGTCCTAGATGAAAATGGTATTAGGAACGAAAAAGGAGAATAGGCAAAAATATGGAACAATTAAATAAAAAATTATTGGCGACTCATAGAGATAGCTTACGAATCTGCCCTTTCCAGCTAAAGCTCGTCGCTTTGCTCTTTCCTCTTCAGCTTTCTTCATGCGTTCTTCCTTTTCCTGTTGTTTCATCTTCTCACGTTCTGCTTTTTCAAGACCTTCCAATATCCATGCCGGCAATCTTTTCCGGGCGGAAGCGTCTGGAAACGGCTTAATAATGAAGACGAGATAATCTAAGGTGAGCCAACGTATGTGGCCAACAACTTACCCATTGTAAAGAAAGATGCTGGCGTTTGACTGTTTCCAGGCTGCTGAGAATGAGCCATGTTCGATCCACCAGATGAAAAAGAATTTGGCTGATAAAATGGCGGAGGAAACCATGGAGGGGGTCCTGACGAATGTGGAGGTGGTCCGCCCGGTCCAGGTGGGCCACCGTGTGGTGGACCCCTATGCGGCGGAGCTCCATCTGGAGCACCTCCGTGCGATGTATGTGATGGAGCCATAGTTGGTGGGGGACCTTGGCGTGATGGACCTCCCGATGATGATGGACCACCGTGTGGTGGACCTGCTGGTGGCGGTGGGCCCCCGTGTGGTGGACCTGGTGGTCCTAGAGGACCTCCATGTGGAGGTGGTCCTCCTAAAGGTGGACCTCCATGGAACGGCGGTCCACCGGATGGCATAGGGCCAGTAGGTGGAGGGGGAACCCAATTTCTACTTGGTGGAGATGGTCCGGGTGGAAAATCGTGCGGCGCAAATTGATTTGGCGGCGGTCCCGGCTATAAAAATTGCAGGATTGAATAATGGTAGTTGATTAGAGAAATTTTAAAACTTACCGAACGGTGGTAGTCAGAAGGAGATCCACGTGCATCCATCAAAGGCAGAGGGGGAGGAGGAGCTCCACCCCAGTGTCCTCGATAACCATCCTGGTAGTCCTGAGAATTCAATTTTGCAATGTGAACGGCAAGAAGACAAGATAGACACCAAAGGGTTTTTTATTTTTGAAGAATTATCAATAACTCACATGTCGAGCTTCATTTTTAGCCTGCGCAGCAGCCGGGAAAATAGGACGATTAGGGCCCGACGGCTGTGATTGTGATGGTTCCCAGTCGTCTAAATAAACATACTGCTTCAGGATATTAAAGTGAACGATGCTGCAAGTTCCAGAAATTTTAATGAAAAGCATACCTGGATGACGATTGTCGTGCATGGCAAACCCACGATGGTCTCTGTCTGGGCCTCTCTCATATCCTTGATCACGAGCATGATTGTAATGTCCACCCATAGCATCCCTTCCATAGTCGTTATAACCACCATTTCGACCGTAATGATCCGGCGGTCCACTATCGCCTCCGTAATGGGCACCATAACCATTGTATTCACCACCATGGCTGTGATCATCTTGAACTGATCGCATAGCCATCCATCGTTGCGCCAGGTCAGCCCAATTCACTATAAGTATAACTGGTTGGCCAAAAAAACACATTCCATCAGATGAAGACCATTGCTTTTTGAACGTAAACTCCGAAGGTAACATTGTACTTCAACTTATGAAACTCTCAGAACTTCTGAGACAGGAGAAGAGAAAAATTAATCTTCTATTCACTCTTGCAAAAGCTTACGCTATAACTTATGTGACAGCAAAAAGTGCTCTGAACATCTCATTCCACAGATTTTTCATACTCAGCCTTCAAACTTCACCTTCGAACTAACAGTTCCAACGGTAAAGTATATGACATCATTAACTGCTAGAAACCGCCCCAGTCCGTGCAAATGCATCTCTACGTATCCGTGCTCACCTGTTCATGTATTTTTCAACTCTTAATCCTCACTTCCTCGAAGTTCTTTTCATTGTAAACAGAGGACACTGTTTCTCGGCAACTCTAGACCACATCATACTTCATCAGTTAGTGCAGCCATGTTCACAAAAGCGCTAATGAAACACCAGGAAAGAAGCCAGGTTCTTGGTGGTTTTTTCGATGACTGTACTAAAGCCTGACGTTTCACTCACACTTTCGCAAGAGCTCCCGTTACCGCCCTATCTATTAGGTACAATTTTTCTTTCTCAGTCACTTCACCCCCGTTAAAAAGAGCTTTGAAAACAAAATTATGCAATGGAAAGCGCGGTTCTTGCGAAACGCGAATAGCAGTATTCATGGTAAGTCAAACATTCATGGCAAAGGTCTCTTACAAGGGAGGTCTTTCAGGGCAAGGTGCGCTTTTTCAAAACGGTTTTGTGCATATTGTAGGGACGCATGTAGGGAACGCAAAACCATGTTTCATTTTCGCTGAACGGTTATAGCAGTACCAAAAAAGAAGCATAAGGTACTGTTAAGGGTTCGATCCCCCGTGGCGACTAAATTTTGCATTTGGGTTGGCGCCTACGGTTGGTGCCAAATCGCGCTAAATATCAAAATCAGATGTCAAATTCATCGTCAGGACCATTTTGAAGCCAACAAGTGGCCGCCAACCTTGATTGCAAAATTTAGTCGCCGCGGGGGATTGAACCATCAAGAGTATTATTCACCACTTTTTTGGTACTACTAAAACCGTTCAGCGAAAACGAAACATGGTTTTGTGGTCCATACATGCGTCCCTACAACATGTACTAAACCGTTTCCAAAAAGCACCTTGCCCTGAAAGACCTCCCTTGTTAGATATGATTAATTGAAACTGATTGTACCTATTGTCGCTGTTTACAGAGTATACAGCACCAGCTCTGTACATAATTCATACATGATCAATTAGTCCACAACTTTCAAGAAAGATGATTCAGGAGAGTCATCTCTCAAAAAACCACTGCTCCGTAGATCCAATCTAAATCCGCCTATGCATCTGCAAGTCAACCCCTTGTACGTGAGCTTCTCAAGTGGTCGTCTACGTGTTAGTTAGGACAACCCCCACGGGATTTAGTCACATGGTGTCGTCTCCTCTTTCACAACCGGGAGGAACATGCTCTCAGATGGGAACACAATACATCACAGTTTGCACACCCTTCAAATCGCCAATACACACAGCGAGATGACTGCCATTGTGCAGGTAGAACACCAAGTCAACAACGGCATCTCACTCACACCATAGTTTTTCGGAGCCGTTTTTTTACACGTGACCTTCTGTGACTCTACAAAAAAAGGTGCTGTCGAAAGATCGAATTCGTCCTTTGTGATCCATTTGTGAGAATCCTCTCACATTAGTTTTAATCTCATTCACTTTGTCGTATAGCTATCTTCTCTTGAATATAATTCTCCTTCCACTTTAAAATTCTGACCACAATAGTTACACACTTCATTTCTCGAGAAAAACGTTACCTTGGTCTGGTGGCATATTTTGGTAGCCACTCCAAGGATCCATGTCCTTGAGTTTTGATCTCTATTCAGCTCTGCCAATCTTTACACGTATGCGTACTTGAACCTGGAAGATGTTTCCTAAGGACGATTTCCGCGATTCATTAGCAGTGTTAAGGCGTACGAAAATGGAAATACTTTCAGTGGTTGGTACATAAATAATATAATAAAAATAGAAGTACAGCTAAGAAACAACTAAGAACGTTCAAACCCACTGCGCGTTGATCATGCGGGCGGGGTTCGCGCCCCGCTCCTGAAGAAGTTTCACTGGTCCGCCCCTGTTATTGATACAAAGAAGTAAGACAAGATGGTAAAATTAATTAGTAAAGAGCAGTTTTGGGCAAACAAGGAACCCCCGTAGGAGCGTGGCGCAAACTCAGCTCAGCCAATCAACGCACGCTATGAATTTCAAGAGTTCTCGTTTCAGTTCGTTTGTTTTCTTTTCGTTACCAGTTAGCTAATCAGCGTGACTACTCATATTGTAACGCAACGGTTCACACCCATACAATCGTGAGGAGTACCTTCGAAATTTCGGTAAAAATCTAACGAATTGCCACAAATGTGACGACGAAAACAAAAACCAACACCACATACACAACAAGAAAGCACTGAATAGGGGAATAGGAAAAAAATCTCGTATGACATATGTATGACAAATCTCTCGAATTTTTGAAGTGATCACACCAATGTTAAAAACCTACTTGCCTATAAGTTCCACTTTGCAAAGGCTACCTCACAATGCGAAAATGAACGTCGCCAATGGCGCAAATTTTTACACTTTTTTTTATCTGACAAGCATGCTCGTACCAAATTCCCTCTAAAAATGGTTTTTACAAAAAACAGTTAGGCTGGTGCACAATTGGAATAAACGGTCGTTTCGACGCCTATTTCTGCCGCAACTCCTTTGTGCACTTCTGTCGACAGTTCAGAAACGGCATGCTCGACTCTTCTGAACAGAATCGTAGGCGTGGAGATGCGCTATGGCCACGCATAACAGCAAGTCCGTACTCCCTCGATGGCCATGCGTGACCACGAAGCATTGCTCTGCCGCAGGAAACGGTCAGGTGGGTGGGGGAGGGGGAGGGAGGCTAGTGAGTCTATCCACCCCTATTGTTATTGTGCCTTGCGACGGGCGAACGAATAACCGAGTCTAGCGCTACAGCTTCCATCGGGATTCAGAGAAAGCTCATCAATGAAATGATTTATTGGTCTGCTCTTGTATAAGAACAAATGGCTCGCTCGAAACGGCTCCAGCCTTCGTTTGTCGTTTTTATAAGGGAACTAAAAAAGCGAGATGAGCCCAGCTAACGAGAAGCACTTGGCTATAGAGACAGTACAGCTATTCAAACCTCACCCTTCATAATACAACAGCTATTTGAGACTAGTGACCTTTACTAAGTTAGTGATAACGTTGAAATTCGAGAATTCAACCCAGATGAGGTCAGGTCCGATAAAAAAAACATCCAGCATCATAACATACAGCTTTCAATTAAATTTGCTCCCTTAGCCGCGACTACGCCTCCCAACAAAAACTACAACTGAATTCGAATAACTTAAATACATGCCTGACAAGGTAAAACTTTTTTTCAAAAAAATGAGGTGTTCCTCACTGACAATTCAATTTACGAAGGAATGAAGGGAAGCTCAAATGAGCACAGATCAAAGACCAGCTTTCTTTCTTGTTTCTATACCATTCGTTGTTCATTACTAACTGGCTGTACTACTAGGAAAAAATTACAGTTCCTCCCTAGAAACAACAGAATGATGCAACAAGCAGTGGGAAATATATTTGTCGTAATGCTTAAAGTAACACGTACATCTTCTCTCCTCTATTCCGAGTTAATACGGAATTAGGTGAGGTGCCGTCGCGCAGAAGGCAAACACTGGTGCTTCTCTAATCCTGTGTCGCTGCTTCGTCAAACTGCCATCACCCAACGGAACTCGCCACCGTCCCAGTTTTCAATCACCTCACCAATTTCGCCTTGTTCAACCATTTTGTTAGCGCTTATCACTCCCCGTGACCCTGCCCACTCCCATGCCGTAGCGAGTCACGAGTATGGGTAGACTGTCAAATCCCTTTTCTTCGAATCCTGGCTGACCTTTTGAAGAAGCATGAGTCTACCGGAATTATATATTACCACAGCTTTACATACTTCAACTGAACGTGTTACAGAAAGTAGCCGAGACATCTTCTTCTGCATGAAAATGATAAAACTCCCGTTTACCCCCATCTCTCCAACCAATTCATTTCTCTAACTGATGCCGCACTTTTCGTTATGCCGAAAATGATTCGTCACTTGTGTTAGAATCAATCCAATCCAAGTTTTATTCGTTCATACCTGTACTTGAAAAGTTGTACTTCAAGCTGCCACACTATCACTTACAGCATTTAAATGTAAAAGAATGAGCAAAACCGAAGACCATTTTCGATGTCATGAGTAAAAGTCAATAATGCGATTGCGAATCACCGAATCGAGCGATTCAAAAGTATAAATCCCTTAATAATGCATACTTAATCTACAAAACTGATTACTTGACAGGAGAGCTTCACTTGTCAAACCGGGACGAAAAATGCCAATATGGCACAAATATTCGCTGTGAAATACTACAAAATAACAGTACTTGCGCTACATAAATGTATCCCCAGGAGGGCCGAATCATACTTTTCGATCGTACGTTTCTTTCGTGACTTCATACCTGTCGACCACAGTGTTGAGTAGATACGTATCGATCCATGGTCGACACATATCTACCTCACAATCAAATGCAAACCTAATGTGAAGTACGAAAAGACCTGCAAACGAGTGAACTATGGCAGAACGCCGTCTTATGCTTGTCCCTTATGCTTTTTCATCACTAGTCAATAATAAAATAGTCTAGTTATAGTTGATAAATTTACACTTATAAAAGACTGGCTCCCCCACTTTCTTCACGATTTGGGGCGCGGCCGCGGCAAACCCGCGGCGTTCGCGGCCGAGTAGTGCGGCATCAGCTTGCCTGAGTATTCGACGTTACATTACGTGTCGTTACGATCGGATGAACTAACACGTAATGTAACGTCGAATACTCAGGCAAGCTGATGCCGCACTACTCGGCCGCGAACGCCGCGGGTTTGCCGCGGCCGCGCCCCAAATCGTGAAGAAAGTGGGGGAGCCTAAAAGACTTATTGTTTCATTGGTCCCAGAGCGTACATAGACGACCTTGAAGAGTAAAAAGCCGAAAAATTAGCAATTCGGGTGTGGACAGAAAGCGGATTTTTTGCGTTTCGCAGCGCGAAAAATTCGCTTTCTGTCCTAGTGAAACCACACCCTAGCAATTTTACGTGCGGCCCCATGATGGCTAGGTGCATTACGTGATCCCCGAGTGCCGACTTTCACAGTTCTTCATGCTCGATTTTACTTGCTATTTCGTAAAAGCGTTGACACATGCAAGTTGTGAGCGAGAAATGAGATTGGAAAACGAGAAAGAAGACCTTGAACAAGTGAAACCATATATTTGTTTACTGCGGAAAAATGCATCACATAGATCGTATGGATCATGAGAATGAAGAGCTTTGATAGTAGAGTCGGCGTTTGAGATGGCCACAAAGATAACTGAGAGCACCGTCTACCATTGGGTTCCTTCCTCAACGCTGCATTTCATCAAGCTTTGGCAGAATAAAAACACCGCCTATTTCTTCTCACCCCACTACGCACAGCGTAATAATGACAAAAGGTGAACATCAATACGTAGCCTCTCGGGAATTTATGACTGTCTACCAGAACGGTGGAACATCAGCGCGTGAGCTAGTTAGTTCTCAAATTTTTCTTAAAAAGCCTGGTTCTCTCTCCTCGATCATTAATGCCTTCCTTTTCAAAATACTTCTCCCAAAATCTGTCAAACTCCAATTAATGCTTCCAGTTCGCCGCAGCGCAAAACCATTTACTAAAAATGGATGCAGGTGCGCCCAATGACGTACTAACTAAAGCATTTTTCTCAGAAAAAAACCTAACGCAGTTTAACAAACACCCAACTTGCGCAGTCGTTGTTCGCTGTGCGTCTCGTTCTGAACCTTGTCTTTATGTCAATGGTTTTTTGCGACTCTCCTCTTCAAGAGCGACATGGCAATGCGATTTTAATCTTTTCTAAAACGACCGCCTCTGCACTCTTCTTTCAATTACGTCTAACCCTCGTTTACACCAATCAATAGGATGTTTTACAGCGAGAGAAGGAAGTTCAATACTGAACTCCGTCATTCGCGACCCGAATCCTATTATCAAGTAGCATCATTTTCATGGACAAGTGCGACCCGGTGTGATGGCATACTTGACCCTGTCCTCGTTTCCTAATTTTTTGAAGAACTGCGGAGTCGAAAATACCCACCTGAGGCTTTGACCTCGTTCAATCAACTCTCTCAATACCCAGTACCCCAATAATCTAAGGCAAAGCCTGTTGTCCAAAGGGGAGGGGTTAGGTAGTTGCAACTATGGTGTTGCTGTCAACAAAAGTAAGCATGCCTAAATTTATTACATATGCTCAAGCTCTCAGGATAGCTAAAATAATTCAGGCGGGTTTGTTGAAGTAAGGGGAAGCAATTACAGGATGGCGTAAGGAGAGATACATATCAGAGAACGAGAAAAAATGAAAAATACTCGAATGGGTATTAGAAATGAAGCTATTGCTACAAAAGAAAGCTGAGCTGTAGGTTTTTCTATGCTTCTAGTTGATTTAACGAGGTTGAAATGCATGGTTTTGTCATTCGCTTGAAAGCTTTGGCATATTTCGACACGCTTTCCTTTGTTAGAAGTGTAGCGCCTTAGGCTGATGTCATATTTAAAAGAATTCAGTGCTATCGCAAGATACGGGACCACTGTAGTGGTACTGCACTTGAAATCACGTAAAACATCCCCTTTTTGTTAAAAAACAGAAGTCGGGCAGGGAGGAAAAATTCCAGGGTGCG
>MU883044.1:0-14770 GCA_036418205.1 Ostertagia ostertagi
GCGCCGAAACTTTATACCATGACGTATTAGACACTATCGACTCTGACTTCACTGTACAGTGAGTAGGAGTGATGACGGTCCGCGTCGCCGGTAAGCTTTTCCCTTCCCTGCACAGAGGTTTAGCATCAGATGGAACTTTCTTACAGTTTTCGTTGACTCACCTTAATCCTTTTACCATTGCCTGGCATTTCAATCCACTGCCCCTTGAGAGCCCTTTTGACGGTAGCATCGTCAACTGCAGTGAGTGGAAGGAGTAGGCTTGACACCATGAGCACACGACAAAGCACACGTAAGTAGCTCGACATCCTGGCGGCGAAAATGGTCCCCATACCAGACGTCGAGCTTATATAGTGCTCCTTATCACATCGCTTATCGTTTTGCTCGCACCATGGAAACTATTTCGCTAACCAGCAAAGACATGTTTTGTTGTTGAGCTGGGTATCCTACTGTTGCGAATCGGAGGCGTCCTACGTCAGGGGTAGGAGGCGAGGAGTGCCGTGTACACATCTAGAGCGACTCCTATGTTGGTTCTTCCCCTCCCCTACTTGGCCGTCTACGCCAGACTGCCTCCCGACTCCCAAGGGGCCCGCTGAACTACCCCTAACCACAGCGCACATCTTAGCCTTGGTCACTTCGAGCGCTGGCATCGTCGGGCTCATATCCCGCCGACCAGTGTATTACAGACACTCGTGTAAGGAAATTTTATTGCTACACTGACAGACACCAAAGTAATTAGATTTATGTTACTTACTGAACTATGAACAATAGTTAAAATGTTAGTAATCCTAAGGGAATAAAGACACGTCAAACCTCTCCGCCGGGAGGGCATGTTGCCTATGTCGCCTGGTCCGGAGTGATCCGCGACCAGCCATGGGAGCTCTGCATTGTCGTCTTGCATCCGACCGAATAATGAATTATTGATTGAGTTCTAAGGGCTCATGCCCTAGGTAGTAGCCACATTACGGACCAGCCTGGGCGAGGGCCGCAGTCTCTCCGAGAAGGAACGTTGTGGACGTTAGTGGGGCTAGCTGAACTAGTTAGTGAGGCCGGCAGGGAGAGACGACTGAACTGACGAGGTGGGAGCCGATAGCAAAGGCTATCGTAAGGCGACCGCACAGACGAGAAAGTAGTAAGTCGACTGGCGATGCCATCATCGATGCCACTTGGTGGCCGCGGTTTCCCGCATAATCGATGTATAGAGCAAAGGCAGGTGGTCAAGGTGGCTGACTACGGTAGGAACCAACACGCCCGGGGGAAAACCTTGGGGAGCGATCTCGCGATTCGCGACACCTACTGCACATACAATATAGACCAGTTTATCTCCACATGCATCCGCGCGCATCCGCTGAAAATGGACAGCTTCTGAGGCATTAATTCCTACTGCTAAGATCCAGCAGTAAGGTGCTTCGTAAAAAGGCTCAGCTACCGCTCCATTTGCTGCCCATTTTCGCTGAAGCTTACCGTTTGGTACGCGGTGGAATGCAAAACTGATCTGGTGTATGAAAGCAATCCCAATGCGTCGAATTTTAGGGTAATTTCGACTAATAGTTGCTGGTAATGGTTTCAAAATGGTTTTACTAGGTAGTCATTTCTTGAAACATTCACCATACATTTTTAAGAAACTTGGGCAGAGTAGCGATCGAATGGAATTTGATACTGGACGATAACGCATGTGAAGTCAAAATAAATTGAACTGAGTCTTTATCTAGACATCAGGCTTCTGTGACCTCTTGTCGTTTTTGCGCTTAACCTTATCCTTCATCGGCTTTCACGGCTGTATCACTTTTGTCCCCATACAAGTATAACCCGTCCCAACCTCCTCATCACTCAACACGCATCAGTGCTTCTGGGCATGCCCTTAATTTCGTGACATTTGGCGGTTGGGCGCTTCCTTGATCCAGCCATTATCAGCTGTTATCACTTTCTGAACCCACCAAATATGTTACCGTCCCAATCTCTATATCTATTGAAAGAACAGCGCTATATTGCTCCAGTGAACGACGCTATAAATTTCGTGACATACCTTATAGTTTAGCCGTTTATAAAACAGTAGGGATAGTTCGAGCTAAGTGTGGTTGTATGTACTGAGACGGACGCGCGTCTGTTTGGGGGTAGTGCACAGGACACTATTCGTAGGGGGCAGCGATGACGGCTGCCCTAAGGGCAGATTGAGGAGTGTTTAAAACGTGTCTCTGGCATCCATAAGGGTGGCCACGAATACTGAGGGCGCTCAGGAACGAGTGTATATTACGTCTTGCAGCAGATGTTGAAGACTTCGCGTTGTAGAAAAAAGAAGAAAAAAAAACAAAAAAAACAGAAAAAAGGTGTTAAAGCGGCTGGGCGGACGCACTACGGGTAGTGATCCAAAGTGATAAAAAGTGATTAGAGCTGTTAAAGAGGGCTAGAACGTGACTACCGCTAATTTCGTCGCGCCCTTCGCAGTAACAGTGGTATAGAATCCAAGTAAGCCTCATTTTCATACTACTAGGTCCTTCAACTGGTGAGGTTTTGTTTGATCTCTCAAGGGAAGTGTGCTTCACCCCCAGTTGAGCGTTTCCCTACGAATCAATGATGGTTTCTGAACTTGAAAGTTTAGCCTCGTTTTTAGCGGAAATCCATAAATGGACGGGCACTAAGGGGTAAATTGTCGGGAGTGGTAAGAGCTGCTTGACTTGGCGTTCTCAGGCGAGCTGCCCCTCATGAGAAGGCGATCTTGGCTCACCATTCCCACTTGGCAAGATGTCCTAGCCTTGGTTTTGGCGTGTCTCAGTGTCAGCAGCAAAGGCGGAAACGAGATATGGCGAACAGGATCTGAAGAAATGGCGATCAGCCAAATGACCGAAATGGGTTGGGGTACGCGGCAGGAGGCCTTCGCGCGCACGAAGGAGAGGTCAGGAGATCGGTCAGCAGGCGCGGTCCTGTAGTGAATTTGGTGACAAGTTGTCTAGGAATGCACCAGTGTAACGCCCACATAGCACCAGCCTTCGCTGCGATCGTCCACCGAGGGCTAGCCTTCTTTTGCCACGACGGCTTTTCCTGTTGGTAGCCCTCACAGGAGTCCGTCGCATGGCGAAAAGACGAGAAACGCGAGAGCGAAGCGTATAGACGTGCTAATGTAGAATCTATTTAACTTGACGCCAAAAAAACCAAACTTGACCACTCATTACGTTCGCCTGGACTCGTCGCTGACGCACCGGCCTAACTTGCAGCGGCGTCGCAACGGGTCCCTTGTTGGTACGAATTTATTGTCATTTTGACACCGTTGTAATCGGATTGGTGGGGGGGAGGGGCACATTGCATCGTTGACTCTACTCCTACCTCCACCACCCTCGCCTACGAAGGCTTATTTCTAACGGGAGGGGGGGGGTGTTTGGATGTTCTAGCTCTGCATATATGATGCCCGCCGCACACAAGTATACAGCCGCATATTTGTACCAAATGTTTATTCTATCCATGTTCATGTTGAGAGCGAGACTGTCTACCAATCACTGATATCTTTTTTCCTAATAGTCTTTTTGTACTGGCCCACTTGCTTCGGCTTCTGGGACTGAAAAATGCTGCGGGCCACTTTATACATGTTTTGTAAAACAGGAGTATAGTACTTGGTGCTGGTGTACTAAGGGGAGGGGGGGTAATCGCTATGCTGGCTGAGCCTAGGAAGAAAGAGTGATCTTGTAAGAAATGAAATTGTTCAAAAAACGACTCACAGTGTTTACCGCCCCCCCCGCCCCTCGACTTGAACCTAGGGGAAGGTAGGAAGTAGGAAGACGAATGCTGGGTGTGTTGGAGCACTCCTTATAAAGATGCCATCCTCAAGTAGCCTAGCGCCTACTACTGATTGCCATCGTTTTGGGACTAAGAAGCATTCATGAAAAGGACTTAATGCATGTCGAATGCGATTTGCGACATGGAAGGGTGAGTTGAATGTGCATTTCTCGAGAGACATAACCTGCTTGAGATACCGAAAAGCTAAACTAATCAATATGTTTTGTGTTCATTTGCGCAATTTCTACGGTGATTCTAAAGCCGAAGACGTTTTCATTCTGAAGTTTCATCGCTGACAAGAGGACAGGACGCTGGGGGTCGCCGGGTTGGGGGGGGAGCCAGGGTGTGGGTGCATCGTTAGCAGGCTGAGCTTAGGGGAACTGGAGGATTTCAGGAAAAATCAAAATTGACTCGTACGCACCACTCTCCTACTCCCTCTAAGGCTGAGACCTATGGCTAGGGAGACTAGGAGAAGAGGAGGGGTGCTAGCTGCATGGCTTTTCCCATCGCCCCCTCCCCTCCGGCCCCTACCGCGACGCCCGGACTGCCTCCTTTCCATACTGGAAACCTTCGGTTGGAAAAGAAGTTCTAAAGAAAGAAAGGTATACTAGCACCCGCGCAAAGAACAGTCTGACACAGTAAGAAGGCCCTGTTATCTGAACGCAATAAGCTATTCGTATGCATTTCAGATCACCGTACCAATGAAAAACATAGTGACTTCATTGGATTTCCTGCTGTCCGCGTCGTTGTGCTCCTCCCAACTCGTATTTGCTGTTGTCAAGACAATAGCAAAAACGATGGATTCTCGTGTACTTTCAACTAACGACTGTTCATTTGGTGAGCTGATCGGTAACTTCTATAGGCTGATATTACACTTTACATCACCTTGTCATCTCAGGGTCTGTGTCATTAAGGGCAGGTAAAGGTGCATTGAAGAAGGGACATCGCTTTCTGTAGAAGAAGGTTTCACTACTTAAAAGCAAAACATGACGCTCTTTAATTATATTTTGAGAACCCCTGATGACTAACACTACAAGGCTTCACGCCCTCACTCTTCAGCGTCTTCGTGCCACTGTCCGTAATCCGGTAGGCTATTCCAGCAGCTGGTCTCTCGCCGTCGAACTCTAGACCTTCTAGTAGAGAGGTAGAGCACCGCGTTTAAGGTTAGACGACAGAAACTTCAAACCTAAATCTCGTTTAACCGCGGAAGCAAGTAGGTTGAAGGTCCCGTTTCGTCAATGCGAGAGTTTACGATAAAGTGTGTATGCAGCTCGGAAATACACGCACCAGTGGAAGCAGTAGTCAGGGGTCCCAAGGAAACGAAATGTTGCGTTTTTGTGGTCAAAGGTGCGCTAGTTGCAGCGTACAAGGCTTGCCATTCCTTTCTGAGCTCCGCCACAACCCTGTGCTTCGCCCCCCCCCTCAATAGCAGCGTGCTTCGATCACTTTGTTGAGGTATCCGGTTTGAGTGCGTATGCTATAACTTCTCCATTGAACCACTTGCTATGGTGGTGGCTAGCAGTCAACATGAGCAAAAGTCCTCGTTCGTTGGTTGCTAGCTCTCCTTTATGGTCCCCTCGAGTCAACGAAAGAAGTTGTCCATTTTTCGCGCGTTTCGACGAAGTTTTCTTTGGCTTTTTCCGCCCCTTGGGATTAAGTTAAGCATCCCACATTCCACGCACGAACATCGGCACCAATTAATCGTAGTCCTCGCATTACCTTTATCTTGGTGGAAGGCAGCACAGTGGCTAGCGGCGGCAAGGTCGTACCTGCAGGTTAGCAGGATTTGACAGCACGCGTCTCGGCATCAATCCTACGACTCGGTCAGGAAGCGACCAAACTCATGAACCAAATTTTGGATCGAATAAACAGTAAAAGCTAACCTTTAGAGGCGACGTAACCTTTCTCTGGATTTCGGAAGCAAGTCGAAAGCAAGCGCATCTTCAGCAGCTCAACACCGCGCTCAAAAGCAAATTACTGCTTTGGTGACTCATTTTGTACTTTCAGATGACTTTATGTGTGCGTTTTGGTTTCTCGCATTTTGTGGTTGTATAACAAGAAGGCGCTATATTATCGTATTCACAACAATGGCAATGTTCTACACTTTTGTACTTGCTTTTAAATGGTCAACTGCAGCTTCTTACAGTGTCAGTCTTCTAGAGATCTTCTTGAAAGGATGGTTTCGGCCGAAAACACTTGATGTCTTCTCTTTTGGGTATGTTCTGAAGTGGGCGCAGCGATAGGCAGCACCAGGATCAACCGTCACATCATTCTTAAAATTTCACAACCTCCTACCACCATCAGTCCCAAAGTCCTTTTCGTGGCCTGAGAAGCGATAGTTGCATCACCCAGAGGCTGTCAGTCCTTTTTGAGCACCGACCTCGCTCCCTGCCTCCACTATGAACCTAACCAGACCTTAGGGTAATCCCACCTTCAGAGGGGGTCTACCATTTATCCCGATCACCACCCTCACCATATGGTTGCTGCCAAGTATTTGACTCTATGACCAGTTGACACGCCCTAACTCGCCCTTTTCCTACTCCCGAGCTGCCCTCAGGCGAGGTGGGGGGAGGGGCAGGGGTGAAGATGTCTGGTGTGACATTACTCTAATTTCGCCTACTTTACGCCTCATTGGTGAAATTTCCACCAAAACCATGAAAATACCCGACTCTCATATCAAGCAGCCATGACCTCTTCAAATCCACAAATAGGAGGCTCCGTTCGCTTCAGATAATTAACCTAGCTCACTTTCAAATATGGCAATATCCTCTCAAATTCGCAACACGATCGCCTCCTCGTTCAAGCGGAACGGACGGGTTACCGCTGGCTCTCACCACATTACCAGCTCGTTCGTGGACCCAGATCAAATTTTGGACGGGCCAAAAAAGCAACAAAACCCACTGGAGTCGGGGGCAGATAGCTGCACTGTCACAAACTTCGACTGGGCTCTGGTGTTCATTGCCCAGCCCAAAGACGTAATCAAATAGCGCCACGAATCTGATTGGAAGCCCGATGCGTGGCGCAATGCAAAAGGAAGCTGGGACGAAAATCTTTCTTTTCATGGTGTAATCTCAGTGACCACCTTCATTTTTTTCTCCTCCAAATCTGCTCTATAATCTATTGAACACCGTGAAACAAGGAATTGAAAAAGGACATTAGGGGGAGTCGAAATTAAGCAGAATTGAAAGAGGCGGGGCTTAAGTTAGATGCTAAGAGACCGTAACGGTCTCGGACGACACATCCCAACGGGTTTTCTCGATTCTTTCTTTTTTGCCCCCGTAAAGGATCAAATTAGTTGCTGTGAGACACTAAGCTCAAATTCAGTTGCTGTTAATTTTTTAGCAATACGGTAAAACTCATAAAACTCACCGCTACTTAGGGTCTCTGAAATCTATAAATTTGTGATAAATAGGGGCGAGAACATTCCGAAATTTTGGCCCTACTTTCACACCGCAATACACATGATTGCTCTCTCATGTAGTAAGAGGGGGCATGTGATGCGACAGTTCATATTGCCTGAAATAATTCAATTTTTTGCAGGGGACCAATTGTCGCAGAATGGCCCTCCCCCATTCGCTGCATGAGACCATTGTTTTTTCCCACGCGATGTTTTACAACTGTCTGTACCGTCTTTTCTTTACAGTACTTCACTAATACACCGTTGTCGTGCACCAGAGAAGTCCGCCAAACCTATCCAAGATGGTGCAAAAATGCGGACGTGATGTTCCTTGCAGCCAGCGTTGTCGCCATTATAATTACGGTAATTGCATAAATTCCTTGGATATTGTTGAAGAATGACGAAAAGGTTCAATTTTTCAGCTGGCCGCATCAGTGCTCTCCGCACTGCGACTCTGGTCAGACGAGGACGACTTCGAAGAGGATGAGGCGGAAGACTCTTTACTCGCGGAAACGACGAAAAGAACGAAAGGAACGAAAATCAACGCTTTCAGATACTCGATCGATCGCTACTGACTATTTTACGGGATGATCTGAAATAAATGCAGAGTTTGATTCGGAAAGGTTGTCCTATAGGAAATTGTATGGACTGTGAAGGAAGCCTGCAAACAGGCGCAATATATGTGACAATGGATGGATCATGCTTGTGCACGGATGGCCGAGTGGTCTAAGGCGCCAGACTCAAGCAGTCACTTGCCGCGAGAAAGCGGATTGGGCGTTCTGGTACTCGTATGGGTGCGTGGGTTCAAATCCCACTCCGTGCAAACTTTTGCATTCCAGAATTTCATGGGCAAAGCGGCAGCGAACTGATGGAGTCCAGCTGGTAATGGCCGCTAGTCCGCGAGATAGGGGGCTTGTGCTTGGCAACGCGCGTCGGCACCAAGACCGACTCCGAACATTTCTTTGTAAGTGAACAGAACGGACAAACTATGGCGCGGAGGAGAGTCCAGAGTGCTCTGATGTTTTTAAGCTTTCCCCAAAGCTCATTCCTCTCCTGGCTTGGTCATAGAGAATGCCCCCCCTATATACGATACTGCGCCCCTCTGGTTATGAATTTGTTTTACTCGTTTTAGGAGTTCACCTTCTCTACGCCCTTTCACCGCTAGGAACCCCTCCATGTGGAGCTGAAGATCTCCGGTTTTCTTCACGGCACAATGGGCTCTGACTCTGTAGATTTTCTTGGCGTGGTCCAGGGACTGCGCTGACCTACCTACTCGTTGCTGAGACTCTGAGACGTGTTCCCAAGTTGTATATACCCGAAAGAAACGTAGGTGTCATGAATATTTGATTAGGATGAATGTTCACCTCCACCCCGTCCTCCCTCCAACTTCCTCCTCGCGCTCGATCCACTGCACGCACCCCCGATCGATGTTACAGGGAGGGGAAAATCGTATTAGGCGGTTAAGTTAATTTTGGTCAGTGACGTTCGGCGGTAGGGAATGAAACGTGATAAAGGAGATTGCTGCACCCTGCAATAAAGGTTGGCACTATTCTGCATCCCTAGACACATTCTCATCCTAAAAGCACAGGATATGACCCTCTCATTGGGACAGTTCTAATGGACTATTGAAGCATGCATCAACGGATAGTGTGGGTACCGAAGAAGCGTTTTCAGATTGCTACCATATTGCTTTTATGGACCGATGCAACCCTGGCCGACTGGCTGACAAAGTGGGTGGCTCGGTGAAATGTATTACTTCGTAACTCAAAGGCGGATTTACGGGAAAATTAGCTGCAGAATCGATCGATCCCTCTGCCCATTTCATTTGCGTTAGGCGTGACTTATCGGTGCTGACCTTATCAAGGCCTTAACGTTCTCTCTGCCTGGTTTTCAGAGCCAGACGGTGAGAGGATGGGAAGGAAGCGGCGATACTGGCGTGAGGAGGGCCATGCTAGATCGCAGGGGCACCTCGTTCGCTGCGAATTATCGCATCCGGTGCCCTGTTAAGAGTGTTCGTCCTCTCTTCACTAGTGTAGGCTTCCCGTTTCGCGACTCCCGATCATATTCCATTTTTGAATAGAGTTGTCATAGCGATGTCGGTGAACCATCACGAACAATGCGATTGTGGTAGAAAGCAGTGAAATTACTCCGATAAATATCCTGGAGCAGACTTTTTCCGAACAAATTTCTTTTCCTTCCTTGAGCAAAAAAAAAATGACCAAAATTAGGTTAACCTAATACTATGATGACGTACTTTGAGGGTGGCAGCAAGATTGATCCACGTTCTGCTGAGTTTTCGCACATGTTTGTCTGGTTTTTGTGTTGGCGGTTACTATAATGCAAATGATTCCGTAGATGTGTTGAGGTTGAATCACGCGAGCAAATACAGCTCTTCAGCTAATCAAAACTGCAAATGTGTCGATTGTTGAACTCAAACCCGTTCCTTGGACCAGCTGAACGAAGTTTGGATTGCTTGGACCAGGCGGTGTTACGTCCTCCGTCGTTCGGACTTATCGGTCCTGTTGGAAGGCCTCGTAAGAGCGAAGAATTGCAAAGCGGTAAACAATCGAGATGACCCCAACCCACGAAAATCTCCGCTTTTTGCTAAAATGAGCCTCAGCGCTGATCTCACAGTTAAGCTTGCGATAACTGCCAACTTGATTGTGCGTGTGGTTGCGACCCATTGCAAAAAAGCTTGAAGTCCGACGGCGAGAGACCAGCGGCTGAAGAGTCATCAGAAGGGGCAGATACATGAAGGCATTCATTTGACGGCAAAGGGTGAAGTCCTCGCTACGACCGTGGCCGCGAAAGCGCCAAATCTCGTTCCCTTATGAGTTCTTCTAGCCCCAATTTAACTTTAACTTCAATTAACCTCAATTTTCACTTCTTTACCGATTTTTCGTATCACCTGCCTTTAAATCCGTTGGATTATTTCAGTGATATACTATTTTGTCACGTGACTTGACGTGACTGATGGAAGGGAATGGGTGTTTTCTACTCAAACAGAAGCTCTACTCTAGACGAGGACGGGAAAGTTTGGCTAGCTTGAACTGACTCCTCGACGATTTTGATCCCCGACCCGGAGCGTGTAAGCGCACCACTTGCCCGCTACCATCATTTCCCTCCCATTCAGACGAATTTTGAGGGAATTGTTATAAGTTATTACTATTCTTACCCGCAGCTCTGGGAATAAGAAAAATGTCTGAAAGTGCGTACATGATAGGTTGAGTAGTTAAAAGCAAATGCCTGGATTAAGCCCCGACGAGGAAATACACCCGACACATATTGTAAGGGTCCGCACCTACCGCAGACCATCTCAACTGATCAAAATGGTGCGCGTTAGGCGCTAATCCTTACGGGCCTGCAACCATCGACCCTCATTGCGACGCTTCCCACCCACCGCGAGAGACGGTGAGATCAGCGTGCATTGATATAGAGATCAGCGTGCTCTCTCAAACGACGCGCTTTCTCGCGTATTTTCTCTTCTCTGATCGCCCTGTCTTGCCGTCGTACCACATCCCACCTTATTGAAGGGTAAGACCTCAATTTCAGCGTTCCCGAAGAGTTCCCTTGCTTTCCTTTCGCTTTCAGGTCATTCCGCAGCTGAGCTATCCCTACGAAGTGGTCATATCACTAGTTCAATTCCGGACTTCGGCTTTAAAGGACGGATAATGATTAGCATGATAGCTTACTTTGCTGATCATTGAACTCATTGCGGGAGGAATGCAGCGACTATCCCAACCCACGCCCTCAGGGGGTCCAGTCATGAGGTCAGTCCATCAGAAACCAAGACGTCATCAGACAATCGCCCGCCTTTCAGTCATCGTGATCCCTCCTTCAAGGGGGAGGCCTTTAAGTGATACGCACAAGAGTAGGGAGAAGTGTACAAGAAACCGATCAATAAAAAATTCTCGATCAATTGTTCGCGTGTCCTGGCTAGCGCCATTTCACGCGGTCAAGTAAAATGAATTCAGACATTCCCCTATGGAGGTCGCGGGGCAGGTCAACCCTACGTTGGTACAAGTACCAACGGGGGGTCGTACTTGGTTTAGGTTGGAGGGGGGTCGTACTTGTTTCGATTGTAAGAAGTTGCATGAGATGAGTGGGGAGTGGCGCGGGAAAAATTTGCCGTTTCAGTGCGCGCGTATATAACCCGCCCTCGACGGAGGAAAAGTGGGCGGGGTCTGGAAGATTCGTGATGGTGCGGTAGGAAAAGCGGTCGTCTCAAACCCACATTGGTGAGGGGTCGTAAATTTGCAACCATAACCACCGTAGGACCGACCCTGGTGGAGGGACCTCAAGCGCAACCTTTACGTCCAGTGTTGTGTCCATTGTCGTTGAAGTGGTTCATTACCGGCAAACTCCGCCCCCCCCATAAGTACAAAGTTACGTTGAGCGGCGGGGAGCTGTTATGTTATAAACGGCAAAAATTTCGGCTGTTCCACCGAAAAAAAAATCAATCGTAAAATTTGTTCCATCTTTTCAGAAGTTTGCCTTTTTTCCATGGTTCTTCGAAAATACAGTTCCTCTCTCTGAGATCACAAAATGCGACCATCTTGCTAGAAAGCTCCAACAGTTTTTGACCCTAGCCTAAAACCGGCCCAGCTTGGTCTCTCATAAGACTCGTGTTTGAGGTCATTCGGAGAAATTTGAACCACAATTTGTGGAGTTCGAACATTTGTCATTACAGTAATTATGTATTCTACTGCGTACTAAGTACAATGTATGAAGAAATGTAGCTGTCATGAGGCTTTGCACTCAGTGCAAAGACTCAGAGACAAACTTAGACTTAGCAGTTTCGACATCTGAAACGCACTATTACTGCCATAATTCCTTATTTCTCAGTTTGAATAAAAATATTAGTGCAATACAATCAAAAGCCGCCTAGGTCTTTATTCTGATGAACGTTCGCTGATGAAAACAAGTTGAATAGAATTGTATACTCCTGCATCCATATCAATACCTCGCTCCATTTCCATAAAAACTGAGGCAGCACAGCACATCATGGAACGCGCTATTGCAAGCCTCGACGACCAGCCCATGTCCTGGAATAGAGAAAGGTCAGTTCATTCATCTTATTGTTCATTTATTTACCACTATTGATTCTTGTGTATGTTCTGCTTGTTGCTATTATTTATTACTGGGCTTCAGCAAGCAAAATGTTCGATTTCGGATTCACGCTACCCTGGCGTAGGCCCGCCCAAAATGAGCTTTCTATCGTCCTATTCACCTAATCCTTTGTCCATTTCCAGCCCTTCGCTCCCAAACTTTTGCCCTCTTATCATCAAGGTCTATTCCATTAGGGGCGCAATGCATGAGCAGGTTTCTATCTCCAAACGCTACGATAACTCTCGGAGTCAAGAGTGTAGGCAGTTTTAGAGAAGTGAGTCAGGCGAGCCCTTTGCATCGTGAAAAGCTGGGATAATCGAGTTTATACTAGTTGGCCGAAGAACCTGCGTCATAATGCCCCCTTTCCCCAACTTCAATAGAGCCTCTATCAAGAAGATGTAGGCCTCTGCAGAATTCTTAAATCTACAAATGCATTCACTTATTCCTTTTTAATATTAGCTACAGTTTTTTTACAGTGGAATTTCACACTGGGTCTCCAGACATCTACATTACCACCGCGGATTTTGATTAAGCCACCGCCCACTCCCGCTGCGGCTTCCGTCTCCATATGAAGAACCTACCTAACTCCATATTAGTAGTTAACACGATTTTTCCCCTTTGAATATATTATATTATATCCTACGTTTTCGAATGCTACCGAAAGCTCTGATTGAAACTGTGGATTTTCCGGGCATAAGACTCTCGCGTGAGGTGTGTGCGCCCGTCCAATGTGGGCAGTATTACAGTTGTTCTAGACATTCCTAGCGCAGTCCTCGCTACTTAAAGGCACGAGTCAGAATTGAACTGATGCTTTATTTTCTTCAAACATTAGCAAAGGTTGCATTTTGATGATTATTAGTGATAAGGAAAAGGAAACTAATTTCCCTTAGGAGGCGGCCGTAGTACGACGGAGAGACACAGCGCTGCGAGGAGAGGGAGAACGCGAGATAGTACGTCGTACGCGAGAGGACGCAGAGACCACGTATGCCGTGGTGGATTACGCTGGCAGCGCGGGCAGCGCGGCGGGCAAGGCCTTAGCGCCATTGCCGCGCACTTTTGGGTCGCGATAGTGTCGCGCCTCAGTGCTTGGGAGCCCACTATCGCACCCTGGGAAGAACTTCTGCTGGTTGCCTAATCCTGACTCGTGGCTTTAATTCTCTTCTCCATCTCAGCCAAGTTGTCGGCTTTCAGGCTGCTCCCTCAGGCGTGCACTAATTTTGTATCAAGTCATCCTCCCTTCAGGCTTAACACGCCCTCATGATAGGTCTTCTTTACCTTACCTTTCCCACTGTCATATTTATTATAGCCGGCGTGTTAAGAGGTCCTCTATTTTAGTATCGATTTCCTTGACATACCACAGAAACACCGAAAACCAGACATTCAAACATGACGCTTCAAAGTATAGTAATAGAGAGTTTGTTCATATTATTTGTTAGACTTGATCATAATCTTATTTATTGTCTAGACGAAGTCTCATTAAATGCAATTTTCATTATTTCTTTATTTGGGAGTTTTGATTAAACGTGCCTGAAGATCAAAATATTATCAAGTGATCCGCATGAGCCTTAATAGGCAGCGATACGGTTAATGCACAATGTCTGGCTAATTGCAACCAGGAAAATATAATGCTCCACTGAAGGTCGTAGTTGAGCGCTCAGAGGAACGAATGGTAGCCGCTTTCGCTACGAAAACGCTCGCATGAGCAGTCACTGAGGCTAGGCTCTAAAGCTTAAATCGTACCTTCCCGAAAATCGCGTGATCTGCAAGTGAATCGCGAGATATCGCTATTATTGTTATCGATTAATTTTGAAAGTGAATTTCTATCAAACCGACCGTTCGTGTGACGATGACGGGCAGGTAGTCCATCGGATGTCTTGTCATCCCGAACAGTTAAATTTTAGACGGAAAACTCGTCCGCGAGAACTCAATTGACCGAATGCGTCCCGGCTGCAGATTCAGCAACTTTTCCGTGTTTCGCCAACGAGCCAAACATTTAGCACCCTCTACGTAATTCTAAACATATCGATTGTAGGTACTCACTACTTTGAAGTACACCTTGATGCGCCTGAGTTTTAGTGTAACTACAGGGGCTCGAACCAATAGGAAGCTTTGCACGTAACTCGATAAGAAGAACAGGCTTTTCTCCTCCAAACCGATGGAGAATGAGCGTGGGGTGGGTGAAAGGCTCGCTAAGCGTGAAGTTTTGGTCAAAATAGCCGTGTGTGTGTTTTCTGAGCACTGTGCTGCCGACAAGTTCCACTTCTCTGAGCAATTTCCAGGAGTTGTTGGCTATTTTATGTTCCCATGATATTCTTTATGTGGTCGATATGGAATGGGTTGCAAACTGCTAACGACCCAATTACAGGCTGCGCCATTAAAATGTTAACAGAAAAATTATGGCACATAAAGCGCAATGCGAGTTTGAGCTCCAATAAACCCCATGGATATTTCCATTTCCCTGTAGCAGCGGAACAGCTGCAAGGTCGTTGAAATCATTGC
>MU883045.1:0-15464 GCA_036418205.1 Ostertagia ostertagi
TTTCTAATAAGTCGATAACAATGGCCAGTTGCCCAGCAACGACAAATTTCTGGAGGCGTTAGTTTGAAAGAAAGACAAATTTGGGAGCAACTTTTGGCTGAAGAATAGGTCGTAGGAAGCGGCTTGGAAGCAACGAGATGATCTTCGGAGTTTGCCATCGGAAGTAATGAGGTCAAAAAGGAAGTAATTAGTTGTCTCAGGATTATTGCTTCTAATTGTTTTCTTGCGAAACACAAGAACATGGAAGTTTCAGACTAGTGAAAATTTCACGACAAAGTCGTTGGAGGGAAATACACCTAGTCGAAAGGTAGGCGGACTGCTAAGGGTGCGGTGCAATGCGCAATTCGTAGCGAAGGGTATGCCTTTAACAGTCTAACAGGGCCCTACACGCTTGCGCCACAGCACTTCCACCGATTTTTTCAGCCGCACCGTCTGACTCTAGCCTCTCCTTCACAAAAAGCATTAGCATTGGTGAAGACAGCGCCGACGCTTTCTCACCGTCATGAAATCGAAAGTTCGATCCTGACTGAGAGCCCATCAAAGCCTTTCCTACTGAACAGCTTTGTTTGTTTACTGGAAAACATCAATCCTCATGAAAAAAGCACATTGGGTCCAGTTCCGGTCCAACAGAAGATAAAAATGTCATGAACAATGCAGTGCACAACTCCCTTCAAATGATCAACGTTTAGAAGTATAAGCTCAAAACCGTACGAACCTTCGAACGCTTTGGGGGTACCCGACAGGAGGCCCGTCGCGCGGCAAGAAGGCAGAGTCAGCGGACGAGTCGCAGCGCGTGATGTGCGATGTAGGACGTGCAATGGTACATTCTATTTAACTTGACGCGAAATCACTACAGTACGCGCTACGACTCGTCCGCTGACTCTGCGCGGACGGGCCTCCTGTCGAGTACCACCCTTTTGTCCTCTTGCGAGGCTCACCAATCCACGTAAGTAACTTCAGGCCAATTACTAACCAAAGCAAGGCTTCATGATAATTGGATGCTGGAAGAGGAGAAACATGCTCACTGTAAAGGGAGCCTGGGCATTTAACAGAAGGAGACGTCGCGCTTGTGCGGCGAATGGTGCGCTGCATTGACCAACAGTCATGTCCGTGGTGGCGGCAGCCTCATGTGGGAGGTTCTGCCTTGGATGACGGAATCGGCCGATTATTGGTTGACTGGTTGGCAACGAGAGGTTGCCCCAATGTGGCGAGAGACTGGAACAGAAGAAGGAAGTCTTCGAGTTGCATCATAGCTTGATCTACTCCGAAATCTTGTCTAGCGCTAAAATCGACAGACAGTGGGGCCCACTTCGTGGGTTAGAGGTCGTTTTTGTGTCTTCTTTCTTTTGGCCCCTTTAATTTCAGCTGTGAAATAGAGTAGATGGAACCTGCGAGTACAAAATGTGAGAATCAGTTGTTATATGTGCAAAATCCATCCATCAGTTATTCCCACTTGGCCTCAGAACACTGAACATATGATATGATGAAGAAGAAACTTGGAATCGAAGTCCCAGGGCTTGCTGTCAAGAGAGGGAGAGAGAAAGATATCATGAAGCGAAACCTTGGAAAAATGCGTAGCTTGATGTGATAAGCAAGATGTTATCGACGGGATTACTATTGTGGGCTTCTTAATCCCTTGAATGTGTCTAGTTTAGGGTAGTGATCAACGAAACGACGTTAATAAACCACTTTCCTGAGAAGATTTTATGTTCTCGGCTTAGTTGCGTCTTTCCAAGATAGTGAAAGGAATAGCTGAACGGTTTAAGCGGGCGTCATATGTCGTCTGACGTCACTGATTGGCGGACTCGCAGGGCGGTGGAAATTGCTTTCATAATCATAAGCCCTTGACCTACACATCGCACGCCAAGCGCGGCTCCAAATTGCTCCGCCCTCCAGCTATCATGTTCTCTGCCATTAAAATCGCTACATGGAATCAAAGGGACGGCGAACTGTACTGCTTTGAGGTCGTATGTATATAGGTTCTGAAATATGCCGAACTCGAGATGGACCTATAATTCATCTGAAGACAAATTTGCGATAATGTTTTCTATAAAAATTATTGATTGATCGAACTGTTATGATAGTCCCTAACCGTCTTTCGATCGAATCGTCAGGCCTTCACCTTTTTCAGGTAACCTCCCCCTGCCCTAACTTAACAAGGGAAGGAATGGTCAAATTGATCAAAAGTGGCTGGATTCGAACCAGTGAAAACGTATAACTCCCTGATGCGTTCCACCGCTGATTCCGAACTACGCTTCCAAATCTGCTCTCTGAAAGGAGTTATGAAGCGTAATAGCTCAGTGGTGATGGTCCGGGGTGGCAGGTGAAAGCTCGTAGGATCGCAGATTTGGAAGGCAGATTCGATCAGCGTCTGAGGCGCGGCATGCAGAGTTATACGTTTCATTTCGAATGGCCACTTTGACCTACCATCCTTTTCTTGCAAGGAAGGAATGTTCCGTCCAATGGCTTAGTGCTGCTATTCTTGCTGCTCTAACCCAGATAGGCACTAATTCTGTGATTAATTGTTCACAAAAATTATTCTCAACCCCATCATCCTGTGCAAGGCAAAAACTGAAACGAATACATTTACAACGAAATGCTTTGCATTCGTTGGATTCGTTTCTTAATCTTTAAATCGGTCCTTAAGCGGGGAGTATTCTGCCAAATAAGCCGATGCTGCAGATTTTGAACAAGACGAATTGCTTAGGATTGCTTTCTCACTAATCAAATTTTTCTTATACATTCATTTCAATTCTTCTTTCTGTACGAACCAACATATCACGCACGAAGTAGCAAACCAACACAATTGCTTCTACGAAGTTTATTGCAGTTGTAGCTGGCGGACCGCACAATTAACCACAACGTACACGACAAGATTATCCAAGTACAGAATTTTTTTCAGAACGTTCTTACCGCAGAGATTCATGCAGTATGCAAGGTGAGTAAACATATTTACTTGCCTGTATAAACGTACTTAAACAATTTAACTGAAGACATTGGTCTCAGATTAGAAACTTTAGTAAACCCTCCACTCGTGAGATAGGCAGGGCGCACCAAATAGTGTAATAGGGCACTGCACAGTTCTTCAGCCAGAGGGGTATGGAGATTTTCGGAACAGTAACTTTATTTGCGGTTGGTGAGTGTCATAAGGTTGGATTTTTCGGAAGATGGAGTGGTAGAGGGAATCCTTATGAACGATATTCTGATCATTTTGGTAGAGATTTGAAATGACTAAGCAATAAAGTGATTTTGACCCTTTCGATGGCAGGTGCCACCATAAAGCTCAAAGGTCTGCCTTACCGGTGTACTAGCCTACTTTCACTACCCACTGCTAACGTTACTTCCCCTTCCTAATTATGCGCTGAACCCGCCATTTCATTGTGTGCTGCCGTTAGTATTACAACAAGTTTTTGTTACAAGTTGAACAGTGAATCGGAGGTGGTCCCCGCAACCTGCCAGGTGAGTGCCAATTATTTCTAAAATTCATTGACATATACTCGTTAGGTGAAACTCCAGTTCGGGGGGGGCACTCCATTTTTTCTCCAATACTCAAGATAAGGATTAGAGGGCTCACGACACGTAATCGACTCATTTAAAGTAGACTTCTGATAAATATTGGTGTAATGGGTGAGAAACCCTGAAACGTTTTCACATTTCCGCCTGCCATGACCCAAGGGAACGGTCCTGGACCAGGAGAAAGGACACCTCCGCAAAGGGCTAAGGGTGCAGGAGCTCCAGGGTGGATCACCTGTGCAGAAAAGTGGATGGGATGTGGGCAGGTAGTGTGGAATGTAGGACATCCACCGGTCCTTATCAAAAGTACGCTCGAAATGAGTCGTTCACTTATTATCTTATCCGTAGTATGCTCTCGCTAGGCACACCGGATAAGATAGGAGTGCACCCACGAACTGGAGTTTACCGCTCAGTTTACTATAAAAACAGCGTTTATTATAATTGTGTGTAAAATCATCTAAACATATCTCGACATTACCTAGTAATTGGAATGGATTTCCTATAAGCCAAATAACTTAAGAAGGCGGTGGCCAATTTTGCAAAGCTTCGCCAGGTCTAAGTTGTGATGAGATAGCTTCCAAGATTTCCGCACTGATGTGATATTTATGGGCTCACAAGTAATAAACAATGGGTAGAGGAAGAATTTTCCACGGAAAATTTTCGAGTCTGAGAGGGTTATGGA
This sequence comes from Ostertagia ostertagi, assembly GCA_036418205.1. Lineage (NCBI taxonomy): Eukaryota > Metazoa > Nematoda > Chromadorea > Rhabditida > Trichostrongylidae > Ostertagia > Ostertagia ostertagi. The sequence goes on from MU883045.1 coordinate 4,196, forward strand.
GCCTTATATACTCCAGGATTTCAATCGGCCCCTCTTCCGCTGCTAACAAAGCAATTCGATTTTAGTTTTCGGATTTAGAAAGACGACGACTTAAGAATTGGAGTGTGTCAAAGTGGTGGCAGGTTCCAACGCTTCGCACATCGTCCCTCGTCAGCCATTGTAAGAGGTTAGTGAAGCAGTTCTCTCGGGCTCTCAAAAAAAATTTTGAAATCAAGCACAGGGCGTGAACAGTTCGTACTGAGAGAGATTTACAAAAAGTTGCCCAGTGCAAACGTCGATCCAACGAGCTATTTACTTGATTTCAACTAATGGATTGCTTGGTTGGTGTGGACGATTCGATACCGGAGATTTACCAGGCTTCGTTCTTCACCACACATCAAAAGAGCAAAGTGAAAACAAGAATCGCTTTAGGAGGAAAGCTGTAAAATCGCATATGTTGCCTTCATAACAGTTATTGGATCACATGGTATAGTAAGCACTAACTAGACGCGGTGAAATATAGGAGTCTCGCTGAGTACAAGTAATGATGAACCACTATTATTGCAGGAAGTACAATCGATACAACAGCTTAGTACGTTTGAGACTAACAGCTTATCTTTGATTCCTTGTTATCACGATGAAAGTCACGGGGATCAGGGGGCTGTGTTTAGAATTTCGTTAGTAGACTGAGCCTCCGTCATTGCTTAGTAATGGTAGAGTTGCACTTTTCCAATTGCGATATTATGAAAATCACAAATATGGATCTCGTAATAACACTTCAACTTCGACAACTCCCCCTTCAGACATCGCTGCTTCCCGCTAATCTCTCATCACGCAAATTCCGCCCACAATCCAGAACCGTTTTGGCTTTCACGTTGACTTTTTTTTACGGCGTAACTTAACCACACGATACCATCCATACACAGACATAAATGACTGCATTAATAACGTCAATAAGGAGGATAACTCGTCGCAACTCCCCTCCTCCCCAAAAAAATCGCCTGACATTCTAGAATTCCACAGCAACACAGCACACAACATACGATTTTCACATAAATTACTGTTCCCACATTATGCCTGAATACTGAGCCATAAGTCCATCTCAAATGAAGATGGTGCGGCGCAAATTGCCATCAGTGAAGGTGGCCTACAAAAACCAGAAAACGGAGTCTCAGAGCAATGGGAGAACCAATATATGACTCTTACCCACGCTTGGGTAAGGCGAGAAAAGAGTAACATGCATTGTGCCATAGTAACTGATGGCCGAGTTTTGGCTCGTCGCGAATCTTTTGGAATGCGCATGCAAGTTAAACGCACGACATAAAGAAATTAGGGTTGGCAATTTACAAGAATGTTCTCTTTCCAGAAGGGTGACCACTTGCTACCAAATGTAAATCGAGAAGTACTTTACTGACGGAAATAACGGCTAGCAATCGAGACCAAAAGAATAATTGGATGCGTTGGAGTCTGAGGATCATTTGCACTATGAATGCGCTCATTAGCTTCTCGACGAATGAACTGTTGGTGCTGAAGGCACGCCTCCACCCTTTTGTGGCCGCAGTCGACGATCTTTTAAAGAAATCCCTTGCCTTCAATCGTCATAAAAGGAAGCGATAGAGTTATGGAACGCTTCTGATGATTACGTGGATATTGAAGAGAAGGGAAAAATAACAACAACAAGTTGAAAATAGGCTAGGGTTGCAAATTTTCAAATACTAATTTTATCCAATTCAGCCTCTTTACGATTATTCATTAGGGGATTCAGTAGATGTCGTTTTTTGAAAAAAGAATAAGGTTGTAAGGATTGTTGGGCAAAGCTATTAGAACACAAGATTCTTGAGGAAGGCAGGGGCTTTGTGAAATTTTGGGAACTCTATGGAACTTTAGAGGGTTATTTTCTCATTATGTATTCACAAGGTGTGTACTTTATGTAAAAAAAATACAAATAGGGAAAGTCATGAAACTTCATCAAGAAGGGTTCCCAGAAACGGCAACTCAGATGGGGATAATAAGCCCCCTTCCCCACCCACTGCACCCACTAGTGCTCTGGGGTTTTCTTCGGGAACAGTCGGAATCAACTTCGAGCGGGAGGGTAGGGAATGAAAGTAGGACCTGGAGACACAGGAGAGGTGTGTAACCGCAATTCAGAGGATCGGGCAGTAGGCATCTCATCCTTCGGCTCAATTCTAGCCAAGTTTCCACGACTCTGGCCAGGGCCACTGCGGCTATTAGGGCAACTTCTGGGAACTTACTTGTCAAAAGTTCAATCCCGATGGAGGCACAAGCGTCTTTCATAAATAAGATTACACCATGTGGAATTCGGAAGTTTTGCTGGGTCAAAGTCCTATTCAGTGCACAGTGGTCTCAAAATGAACCGGTGTAGAAGCTGAGTATCGCTCGGGTAGCGCGGCCATGGACGACTGGAGGCAAAAGCTAGTGAAATAGAAGAAACGAGGCCTGGTAATACGTAGGAACATGCTCATGCTTCATGCCTAATACTCTACGCCTACGTAAAGAACCGTAAAAAAGCTATGCGGTGGGAAAGAGCCAAGGCGTGGGAGATAGGAAAAGTCATGAAATTCATCAAGAAGGGATCCCAGGAGCGACAACTCAGATGGGAATAATAATTGCTAAAGAGACCAGAATGTCGTCCAGTGAGAATGGCTCTAAAAACACCGAAAAGCCAAAATAAAAATAGTTTTTTCAAAGAGCAGGTTTAAACATTTGTGGAGGGCCTTGGAGAATGGAATAGAAGTGCTTACAAGAAACGACATAACTCATATGACGATATGCGCTAGAACTAATCTGTTATGATGAAGCAAATCTGCAAGGCTGGTTCTATCCGCTTAACCAGGACGAATGTCATGTTAACGTGCTGGAAAGCGGAACACTAAGCCGAGATACCCCAAACAATCCTCTTGCGATGATGTCATGCTCTATTTATGATGTGTCCGTTCGTTGCCATGCAGTATGCCTGTGGTTGTCCAACATGTGCCTATGGATTTCACAGTGCGTCTTCTGGGTAGATGATTTCAAGCGGAAACAGCTTGAACATTGAGTCAAGATGAATCATTTTACGCCGCCTTAGCAAGGTGATTGACCTCCTCTACCAGGAGGCCAGAATATGTGGCTTGAAGACAGTGAACACTATGGGTGGAGAGAGGCGGAGCGGTTTTGCAGACGTCACTGAACGTAATTATTGAAAGGCGGTACGAGGCGGTTCCAGCCATACTTTAACGCGCTGAGGGTTGCAGTCCACCAATGAGGTCTAATGGCATCATTAAAACTACGCCGCCCCCCCCCCCCCAAGCGTTCGATCACTGGCTTCAAGCCATCTAAAAACTCTTAATAGTCATTAAGTTATTTAAAAACATAAGCAAGGATTTACGATGATAAAGCTTGAATGCCTAGAAAAATCACCCAATAATTTCATAATTTTTATCTGAAACCAATCGGGCAGCCAGTCACGCCTCTGCGATCTCCCCACGGTCGCTGCTCATTTCGAGATATTTCAAAAGCGTTCTCAGCAGTTTTAGCTCTTAGATTGGAAGCGGGAATCACGGTAATTCAAACAGACTGCTATCGCTAGACTCGACCAGCAGGCTTTACAAGATTTACGTGTCGATTCCTACGAAAGCGAGCAAGTTCTAGTTATTAAATGAGCTTCTGGAGTAAGCTATTAATTAGAACTCTCGACCAGGGTGGATCGCTAAAAATTGTACGATTGGAAGAACAAAGAGCCCCCAACAATCCAAACCCGCTTCAAAGCGTTTCTTCTTTGTTAGTACTCACTTCTGCCTAGACGGGATTCAATCTACATAAAACGTGTGCGTGTGGCAGCGGCCCCTATTGCCACCGCACCGTCGCGACTTCCATTCATTGATGCGCTTATGCTCACTTTTTCAGTAATCGAATGCTAGGCACCTCGATAAAGCTAACTAGGTAGCTATTAACTGATACGATACTCAGCAAGAATCAGAAGGGCAGTATTATGAGTGTATCTGAAAGAAGAAAAGCGAAATCACATAAAATCACACGGAAGCATTAACTGGTAGATAAAAATCAAAAATTCAGAAGTTACAAATTAAAACAGCTCTATATTGATTGATATAAACTCGGTCAAACTGTGCCAAAAAGGCTTCGGAAGGCAGTGGAGAAGCTGCTATCGTGAGCGAAAATTACTATATGGAGCTCCCACTCTTTGAATGCGTTTTTGCAAGGCAATTTTTCAGCGAAATGAATTCTGCAGAGCGAGCTTGAAACACCGTTATCTCGATTTTTGCAAAAGACTCGCTGATTGAGTCATGGAGAGGAAAACCTGGAAATGATACTCCTCTCACAGATTGTTAACAACCGGAAGCTCGGTTGCATGAATGCTGCTACTTCCTCTTTGGAAATTCCGGATTATAGGACGAATCTGCTTCTGACAGCAAAACTGCAGTCTACATGGAAGCAAAACATTCACCGCAAAAAACAATCCACTAAGATTAATTTGTTCTTTTAGGATTTCCATTTGCTCGATGAATCATTATTGTACGGCCTTTTGACCTTCTGGGGCCTTGAGAGGCTCAAAGCTTTTAATCGGCAACTCCGACCAAACACCTCATCCGCTCGAGCCTTTGAGACGCCACACTGGGAAGGTTGAGGAAGAGATTAACGTTTTTATTGGATAACTGCTGTTCAACGCCGCAGTTCGCGTTGCGAAAGTTATCACAAGAATGCAGAGGTTGTGGGCAAAACGTCCGCCCCAGCCGAGGAACGTACCCGGATCTCGTATTTTCGGGGAGGATTGAAACTGCTGGCGAAATTTCCCGGAAAGCAAAAGGTCTGTGTACGAATTTCGGCCGGGCGAAAGCTTTGCTCAAAAGTTAGCATTCTTGTGATTACAAGAGATTCAATTTGCAAAGCAATCCGCTGATTGTGAAGACCATGAGTTCACGCTTTGTGTTAGCGCAATCCGGTATTTTCTTGATCGTTTTCAAATATTAGTCTAATACTTTACATTAGAAAGCCTGCGCGGGTTCATAAAGTACTACTGTATCTTACTCGTAGGTTGAATTTTATCTCTAAGGTAAAGCATAAGATCCTCAACACTGATCGGTCCCTTACCGTAATGCGCCACGCACTTTTTTCTACTCAGAATCAGAATAGCATTCAAATGTGATTTGTGACCTGCAGCCATCGCTCGTTATGGTCGAGTCAGCGTTTTTGTCCTCTCAGATCAGTCACTTCCCAAAGGACTGACACTGCAGGTATAAAAGAATTGGTTCTCTATCCCTACTAGGTCAGTTATCGGGCTCAATTTTCAATCCCGCCCTTGAAGCAAATCGCGCACCTAGAAGCAAGGTGGCATTGTATGACACATGCAATTCTAAAAGCTTTACGAACTTCTCCACTCTTGATTGGGCCTCGTCAGGACCCTTTACCACCGTCGATAGCTTAGGAGCAGAATACCTGACAGGAAGCCCGTCGCGCAACAAGGCAGAGTCAGCGGACGAGTCGCAGCGCGTACTGTAGTGATTTCGCGTCAAGTTAAATAGAATGTACCATTGTACGTCCTACATCGCACATCACGCGCTGCGACTCGTCCGCTGACTCTGCCTTCTTGCCGCGCGACGGGCCTCTCCGGGTACCCCCTTGGAGCATCTCCCCAAACGGCCCCTCACCATTTTTCCTTTCCTCCCGCTCCCCTCAACATCCTCATCTGTTTGTACTATTCTACAATAATAATTTAATTCTACTATAATAGATTGCGATACTCTGTAATATGTATGTTAGTCATCAATATCAAAAATTGAACTGAACTACCATCCAGAGCTGCCATCGAGCTCGGCAGGGGGCAAGGAAGGAAGGAAAATACTCATGCCGATTCCCACTTTCGCAAACACGACATACCTAGTTCATACCTTACCGCGAGAAATGGCGCTAAAAACATCAAAAGCCGGTCTTAAACGCGCGCCCTCATCACTGCTTTTCCGCTACAACCCACTACAGCTAGACCCCTCAAGGTTCGTCACCTTGACTCCACCTACCATGACCTCAATGTCAAGAATACGATCCCTTCTGAAATGTCAAATGCAACTCCAGCCATCCCCGTTGCCCAGGTAATCTTTGCTCAATGTACGATCGCGACTTCTTCGCTCATCGCAATGTAGTATTTTCAACTCCCACGTTAAGGCAGTTCCTTCAGAAGTGGTATAGTGACACAGGGCCCTAGTTGGAGTGGTCGATTTTTGCTACTGCAACACCTTTTTGATGAGTTGAGCTCCACCTCTGTTCTTAGAATGCATGGTTCAATTTTTAAGTTTTACCTCGCTTATTAGGTCCACGAGGGTTGTGAGAATATCCGTAATCCGAAGATCCGGCAAGTTCCTACGACCCCCGTGTGGTGCTAAAGGGCACCATGGCGAGCTGGTGTAGGTAGCGTTGGCTTTCTGTGATAGTCATTTCCTCTATGACCTGTTTTTCTCGAGCATCTACACTTCAGGTCGTCTTCTTAGTCATAAGAGTACTGCTGGTTCCCTCAGGCCTTTCTCCCTTGTTCTCCTTTTGATATTTGTATTGATTTCGCATACTGGGTTCACTGGCGCGTTTACGGGCGACATAAATTAAATATATAAGTTAACAGAAATAGATTGGGAGTGTTCACCCCGCTTACGGAGTGTTCACCCCGTTACCTGCGCCAGAATTGACTGCGAAGAAAAACTCTGAGTTGGACATCGATAGGTTCCTGCATGTCAATGTATGGGTCTAACCACTACAAAACGAGAACACGGTTCTGAAGTGAGTTCGAGTCATGGCGCATTCCGATGGGAAGCTTGTCAATGGATAAGACTTGTTGATTGATACTGGTAGAGTTCCCGGCTGCGGCAGAACCGCTCGTAGTTCAAAACCAGCTCCATCTTCAGAGTTCATGCAGAGTTCTAGGGTTTTTGAGTAAGATAACTGCTTGAGCAGAATAAAGTCTGGCCACTTTCCAGCCCGGAAAAAGCCTGGTGAAAAAATTTGGTGAGAGCGTTCTTGCTACAACATTTTTAACCCATAACGGACGGCCAGTGTATTTTTCGCGTGCGCCACCATGTGGCGCACGCCGCCACCCAGGGTAGGGTTTATGTAGGCTTATGCGAACAGCAGGGTTAAGACGGGGCTAAAGTAGGTGTCCGTGTCTCATCATCCAAAAGAAGAGATTTCCGTTGACGACAAGTTCGTAACCCGCCTTTCCGCTCTAAAACTAGGGTGCAAAGAATGAATGGAAGCTGTAGGTGACATTATCGAAAAATGCGAAACAACAACCCCGAGCAAGGATGTGGCTATATTTAGGGGAAGGGGTCTCGGGACCATGTGGCGCACGCCCTCCCTTATGGGATAAGATCACACAACGGTATTGAATTTTCTCCCCAACTAAAAAGTCAGTGTCGTTCCAATAAAAACTCTTCGACAGTTGGGAGTTCCTCGAAAGGGGTTGCGTCATTCTGTAGGGAGAATAGGTAAAAACTCGTTCAACCACCCTACATTGAATCCAAAGGGTGTTCTGCGAACGTAATACTGAGAGTTCTGTCAGGCACAGCACACAACGTACTTCTCCAAGTTGATCATAAGTGTACTCTCCATGAACGCAACAGTCTTATTTGCCGTCGTTGTTCTGATCAGTACAGCTTCTTGTCAATGGGGTGGCTTAGGTTGGTTTTTTTTCAAATGAATTACTGCTCAATTCCATTTTTATTTTCAATGCTACAACCAGTTAAAATTCTTCCATTGGCACTGCAAAATATCATTCGCTTAGAACGTCCGTCAAGCTCCGTTTGAAACTGCAGTTTTGAGCAGTTTATTTTGAATTATTTTGATTGCTCCCATTTTCAATATTTGCATTTAGTCTCAGGTGCGCTTCCCGGCCTATCTTAAGTTGTTTTCGGTTTCATTGTATAATATTCTATCTCTTTTTAGAACCATGTCTACGTCAATATCCTGTCCCGTTTGAGAGCCGTTTTAGCGAGAAAAATTGGCGGAGTAGAAGCGTGACTACTGGTCCCAAAATCGCACACCGAATCCAGTGCTTTAGAACAGCCTCGATGGGGAAGTGGAGGCTGAGTGCATAGATGGAGGTCGTTTCGAATCTGCTGGGGAAGGGGAGGCGATAGCTAAAATTTTGGAAAAGTACCAACTCTAGGATTGACCATGGTTTGGACCGCGTAACAATGTTTTTTTCGCAAATGATCCCTAAAAACTATCAGAAGCGGTTCGCTTTCAGTCAGGGCCAAACATGCGTTCACACTGTTCGAACAAGGGGGTCGCATTTGTGTTTTTGGGAAGGGGAGGGGTCGCATCAATGCCTCCCTAAGGGAGGGGGTGGCGAAATTTTCGGTAAAGTGCCAACGTCACGATTGACCCTGCTTTCAGCCTTTGTGCTTGCTGGTTGCAGTATGTTTTGCACAAATGTTTGGTGAAGACATTTAGGAAGGTGCAGGATGTTCATAATCGGCATTTAAGTCAATTGAGGTGGGAGTATAAGCCAACTAGTAAGCATGCAATCGTTGCTTTCCACTGGGTTAGAATACAATATCGTGGGGTATATAAAGAGCTGGAAGATTCAGGCTGCGAGATCCGGCATTTCAACTGTTTCCTTCAATCTACATAAAGAAAAAAGCTCCGTGGAAGTTTTTCAAGAAATCATCGTCTTCATCGTTTTCATTCTGATCGACTCCACTTTTTTTGCTCAATTTTGAACCATATTTACGTTGTACAAATTGAAGAACTTTAAAGGAATCTTCCACGGACCATGGACCAGTGGGCGGGACCGGAAGTGGTTTTGCGACGAAATGCATGGTAGGTACGGATCCACGTTCATGGGAAGGTTTGAAGTGAATCCTGTTCACGTTCGTGCGTTCGACACGTGGATCCGTACCTACCATGCATTTCGTCACAAAAACTTCCGGTCCCGCCCACTGGTCCATGGTCCGTGGAAGATTCCTTTAAGTTTTGAAAAGCTGACTAAACAATTTTTTCGTGCATTCCGCTGATTTCGGTGCGAAGAATGAGTCGTAGTGGAAAGGAAGCACGCCGCGGCCTAGGGATAAATCCTGGGTGGTGCTTTGCTGGGCACCTCCATTCCTCCGGGGTCGATAATGGAAGACTTGTCTGGGAGGATAAAAACACTGACTTGTACATCGGGCCCCGCAAGTCATTGTATAGGCCACATCGCATTCAAATGCCACTACGAATGTACAAATGGAAGTAGAATGCGTGCCGCATCCCAAAAAGGGATTGATCAACGGCAAATGCTTTATCCTTTTTTAATCCGCTGCTTTTCTACGAAATGAAATTGGATTGAAACTTATAAGTAATGATGGAGGCATCACTGATTAATCTTCTGCGCCTTAAGATTGGCTTCTAACGTTTGTGTGGAATGCAAGCGGCGACGGCAATACGTTTCCAACCAAGAATACGTTCCCTCACAGTTTCCTAGTTCAAGATTCAATAACAGGACTTGTAGGGACTTAGCTGTTCTGATTATTATGCAGTTTCCTATGGAAGAATTAGTATGACAATAAATTAGCTTTGCCAGTACGTGGCTCACTTAACATTTCCCTCGCGTTTAGGGATGCGAATTATACAATACTGGAACAGAGCATACACGAAGGACTTTGAAATCCGATTTTTATCTCGTTTTTCTCGCAATTTCTTCTCATGTCTTGTATGAGGGCACCTTGCAAATGAATGAAAATATGTATGAGGGCACCTAAGCAGCTGGCCATGATGAAGGAGAAAGGGGACAAAACCCAAGCGATGAATAAATCAGAATTTTCATTCTAGATTGTTGAATTGTCTGGGAGTGATGCAGAGGAAGATTTGGTCAATATGCAGCGAGTGTGCCGAGTTAGACACCTAATAACATGTGACGCAGAGTTCGAGGACCAGACGAGCGAGACGAGAGCGCGTCGCAGTCGAAGTAGACAGCAGGACACCTCAAAGGAGTTGCTTCAGCGAACACAGGAGCGCGTTCAGTGGCCATCATGATAAACCTCCTCCCGCCCTTCCAGCGCAAATTCGAGCCTAGAGAAGGACCCGACCACCACTTCAGTTCTCTTTATGACACGAATTGATCCATTTGACTTGTCGTGTGCTACTCCCAAAATGCTAGGACTTTTACATCCAAAAATTTCAGTTTTCAATCCTTTCATTAATCTTTTTTACCCCTGAAATAAATATACAACTGCTTTCATTGATGTCTGACTCATAATTTTTTAAAATTTTCCATTGACTTACAGAGTTCCTGTGAATTTGTTCTTGCAAACGTTTAGGCAATGGTCTAAACATGGTCGGGCATCCTCAAAGTGGGCGGGGAGGAGTCATACGAGTCCCTTTGATAAAGGGCAGAGGTCCAACTTTAGGACCACAACTTCCTCCTGGAACCAGAGGACGTAACATTGGTTAACGGATTCCTTTCGAACACAGTGACATGGCAGGTGATAACTTTCCTTCTTCCTGTTGCATTCAGCAATTACCGTGTAAGTCTTCCTTGCGAATTTGAAATGCTTCACAATTCTGTTTACTGTAACAAGTCAAGCGTCGTGGAGGAAGAGAGTTTGATTCAACCTTATGTGATGGCCTATAAATGAAAATAAATTGAAGAAATAACACCAAATTGAATAGAGTTAAACTGTTTTGTTTATTATGCACCTGAAAATCCTTCACCATTATTTTGATCGTTGAAATCGAAACCTGATTTCTTCCCATACGTCAAAAACGAAATTACCATTCCACAAAAATCACCCCTATTTCAAACAATAAGAAATATAACAATGTCACTCTCGCTAAAAATTTTCCAACAGTCGGTTGGCCTTCTAAAAAGTGTTTTGGGTTTCTGCATTAAAGGTAAATGATGCGTCAAGCTGATCACCTGATAGAAATCGTACGAGAAGTGCTAAATTATGAAGCAGCTGATCAGCAAGGAAACGCATTTCCCTGCAGGGGTTTCTGGGGGGCTGGATGATTTATAATGATGTCATTAACGGATGTCATTGAACGTAAACGCGTTGCTCTGCCTTCTACTCAAGGGCTACAGTCCAACGGCGAGAGCCCATACCTTCGACAGTCAATCGGGGAGGAAGGGGTAGAGGCACGAAGACGATCAGTGGGACTGTTAATGGGTTATACCATCCGAATGCTCCTTTAGCCAAGGATAGGCTACGTTCCGCTCTTATGTAGCGTTCATAGTTGGCGATCGTACATGCGACCAGGCGATTAGGCGATTAGACGATTCGTCTATAATGGGAAATATACGTATAGATTG
>MU883046.1:0-22387 GCA_036418205.1 Ostertagia ostertagi
CGCGTCAAACATCTTTTGACATACAAGGGACTAAGCCTCAGGGCAGAGTAAGAGAGATTACAACGTGCGTGGGAAACTTTCATTTTCTCTGAATTCCTGCCCACCCCTGGGTTACCCTCGAGGATGCCCCCTATTCTGCGATAGCGCCCTATTCCACTACCCTACCTTACCAAAGATGGTATCCGCAGTTTGAATAGGAAAATGTCTGGTAAAGGGAACAGTTAAACTCAAATTCGAAGCGACCGACGTTTTTCAGCGATTTATGATCACAACATGGTGATAAAGTGATCAAAAACATATCAAGCACTGATCGTATATATCACAGCGGAAATATTAGCTACGTTAAAACTCCTTGCAAAACAGCACAAATCAATATTGAATGGTGTTCCCACCTGCCCGCAATAATTGTTCAAACGTATGCCCTTTTACGGGGAGTGGGAATGTGTCGGTTGTGATGGATGGGGTACACGAAAAGAAGTGCGTCAGGAAGTACACGTTGCAGTAGCGTGTCAAAAACTGCGCAGTGCGCGTGGCGAGCAGACCACAGCAAACTTGGGTTATCATGCTGCATCGCCCGGAGCTCTCCTTGGGCATTCTGACTGACACCTTTGTGGGAGGTACGGATGTATTCTAGCCGCTGATCTGATTCCTTTCGAGCCCGTTCTCTACCGCCTCTACAGAACGGGCTCTACAGGTTGCAAATATTGTTCTCCTTTACCAACACCAACCTCACTACACGGGTACTGATAATGAGGGCTTTCCTTATGCCAATATGAAGCGCTAGAGGAATCACCTTCTTCATTTTCCTGCCGCAGCCGGAAGAATGATCAATTGTTTGACTGATATTCCATATTCTGACGGAGCCGATGTTCTCAAATCTGGCGTTGCAAAACCATCAAATGAAGCCAAAACGCCTACGCCAAACTCGACTAGGGGGTTCCTCCTTTCAGATCGGCTTGCGGCTTTATAACTGGCATTATCAGGCAGAAGACCATGCTCTTCGGAACCTTTCCCGGTCGAAACCTTTTAGTACGACACCGGAGGTGCACCCGCCCATTTCTGGAGAGTATGTGATTGTGTCTCGAGCGTCATATTTCAGTGGGTCTCGATGCAATTAAGCTACTTCGGGGACGGACATCGCACATATGCAACGCCAAGTACGACGGCATTGATAAAAAGAGGATGCGTAATAACTCATGAATGGCCAGAAAAAGCGGTACATTAATGATTACCCTGGAAGGAATCCAACGCGAGGAGACTTAAAGGCAGGGATCAGGAGCAAATTGAAGCGGTAGTCCCTCACGACTATAAGTAAGGGTGTGAAGTGGATCGCAAGTGGAGAAAAAAACGAAAAGGAATACCGTGAGTTGCGGAGAGGGAAAACAATTCGGGGTCGACAGATCATAACAGGTCAATATTACGACAAAGACAAGATATCGACTGATGGGCGGAGACTGATCCTTCTGGGAGGAAGATGATCCATTCCTAAGCGCTTAACTTCTCGTAAAGCGTTTGAAGGAGCGAAAGTATCACTTCCACTGCAGTGGCAGAGCTAGCACCTCTCTCCTCAGGGGAGAATTCTTCAGTGAGGCCAAGCCGAAACGTTGCCTTAAGGCTACGAAAGCCTAAGAAAGCTTTTCGAGGGAAACCACCCCAACGAGAAAAAAATAGGACAAGTTGGTGGCTACAATTTCACCCTTCAGAGTGAGAAATGCAATCAATCAGGAAGTTTGCATAACATCAATTCAATAAGTGAGAGATTATTCAGGTAACGAAAGACCCGGTCTGCATAGAATTTTGTTGAAGAAAAAGCTATTTAACAACACCCACGGGAGTCATAGTCAGAAAACCTTACACAAGATCAAATCAATAAGTGAGAAATAATGTAGTAACAGAAAACTAAGGAAAACCCGGTCAGCGTAGAATTCAACAAAACTACAAACCGAGCGCAAAACCGCTCCTCCGAGAAACAAAACTGTACTTCTGCAAGAATTTCAGCGAAAGTGCAGAAATAAAGGCTTCGGCGATTAGAAGCAATTCAAATCGATAGGACAAATGATTGCACTTCACCGTATGATTCCATAATCCGATTTGCAGCGAAATACGATTGAGAAACGGCCCAATGCGACAAGTGAGGCAATCGTATAACCCCAGGTGTGAGCAGTTACGGGGGCTGCTAGAAAACGCTAACTCACAGGGACTTCCCAAAATGAATTCCATGGCGTTAATTCCGTCAACATTTGCCACGCCACGCACTCAGCATTAATTTTAAATAAAGGAGGCATTTGAGTTCATTTGGAAGCCACCTTATAGTTGGGGGGGGGGGGGAGTGGCGCGCTTAGTGCATGCATATTGGCACAGTTCTACTCATTCTTACCGAGCAGGTAAGCACTGGCACCCTCCAATGTTGCGCCACGCATCTCTCACGACAGCTGCAAAATCAAAAACGGCCAAAACTATGGAATGATGGTCTCGATTCATCTGTTATTACTGGACTGCAACAAGGGGTGGTAGTCAGTTCAGTTCACAACGGAGAGGACTAAAATGATCCGCAATACAGAATATCAAATTGAAGTTTGCAGAAAATTAACCATCAAAGGCGCTATCGCAACATACAGGGGCATTGTGGTGGCAGTGCATGAGAAATCGCGTGAAACACCTCCTTTTTGTTAAAGCGGGACTCAGCTTTAGGCAGGAGATTAGAGACTCCAGGATGCATGAGCGATTTTCATTTTCCCCAGAGTAAGCTTTCCCCCTACTAGGCTTATTTTCTCGAAGAAATGTAAAGCGAGTAACGACCTGGATTGGTTCCTGCGATGGTCTTGTCTATATCAGAGACTTCAGTTGCTATACATCGAATAGTGAATCTAATCTTCAGTTTAGACCCCGGGCGGAAAACTTTATCACTCAAAGGGAACAGAGGGAGCCAGCAGGTGAGATTATGGTGCTTGCAAAGGATTCAAAACTACTTATAACCCTTATGCAAGATGAGCCAATAAAGGAAGTTTGAAGGGCTTAGTGCTCGAAGCTGTGGAAACAAAGCTAAAATTCAGTGGGGAAAGCTTTCGAAAAAACGTAAAGGTCTTGCTGTGCTGGTAGCGAAGCCGATGAATCTCTAACGTAGATATGCAGACAAAAATTTGGCGCTCAAAACATCAGCCAGACCGCCGATGTTAGAGATGAATTTTCTGAAGTCATATAAGAAGCAAAGATGCTGAAAAAATACGTAAAATTAATAAATAACATGAATAATAAGAATAAAATTCAGGCTACAATACACGACGCGTTCACCTGGACGTTCAACAGACATGAAGCGTCTGATTAACGGAAAAATTGCACAGAACTATCCATTCAAGCGAGCTTGGGCAAAAACTTTATTTAGCGAGGACAGATTTTAGAAAATATTTACTGAAAGAACTGGTTATGTACCCCCACGATGAATGGAGGAGCCACGTAATAGCACAAGAAGCTAGTATTTCGAAATGAAAAGCCCTAAAGGCTGCGATTCCTATCAGGTATAAATTCCGTCAGTGCCACCTAGACTAAGTCTGATTGGCCCGCCATCAGCTGGGATATGGCAATAGGAAAACACAAACGGTCTGCGGACTAGTTCCTATAAAGAGATCATTGTGGTACAGCCCTCGTTAGGTAAGCCTTTCGATGAAGCATCAAGCAAAACCACAAAAATGCTCTGCTGACCAGCACGTGACCGCAGGTGTGTTTTGGAACTTGCGCTAAAAAAATTTTCTTATGTCGCATCTCAGCATCGGGCGCATTATCCCACGCTGGAAAAAAAGCCCGCCGAGACTTATAAAAGGGGCTGAACTGAACAGCGGAAACGAGCGACTATCTCACAAGCCTATTTGGTGGGATGGACCAGTGAAACCGCTCGTGAATGTGCCCACTTCTCATATTTGATCAGATGGCGTAGATGGGAGCAAACACAAAATATTAGAAAAAAAAATCGCGCCTGCAAAAAAAACAGCCACCATCCCATCCCACAGAAGTATGGCCCAGTTTATGCACTGTTGTGTCCATGTTTCGAAGCAGAGCGGCCAGGACGAGCGAAGCTTCCTGGACAGTGACTTCACTGACGCTGAATGGCTAGGAAAGGCTGGCTTCGACTCGACCCTTTCAGGTCAGTGCTCGTCGTGACTATTCTCAGCGCCAATGATCAAAATCGTGTGTGGTAAGAACGAGAAGCGGACGCATAATTAATTCCTGAACGAAATCCCTTCCTTGCGTGGAGTGGAAGGCTGAACTCCCAAGTAAGGAAGTCCCCAGTAGCGGAAGTAGTCCCCAAAATAAATTACGATTCTATTATATAGATTCGATTTGTATATGAGGAAAAAGGAATCCAGCAACTCCCAAGTAATAAAGAGAGCGGCAGAGGAGATCAAGAACACCAGCAGTCAGAGTTGTTATAGGGAGGAGGGAGAGAGAACGGGGGGGGAGTGTCTCACAGGGCCTTCGACACGAAAAGCGCGTTTTTGAGCACTCGTTAGCAGAAGTAGGGCTAAATGGAAAAACCTGGAATCAGAGGCCTCTAAAAAGTAAATGGTAAGCTAACAAGTTGCTTACACAAACCTCTGTTCCGCAATATCCCCTTATGAGCATGAAAAAAAAAAAAAAAAAAAGAAATAGATGGCTCATACGGTCACGACGGCAACAGCCATGATGATGCATGACATTTTCAATTCCGAAGCGATGAAACGGTCGAATGATTGTGGTGCTTTCGGCGAAAAGGAAGTGATTGACGTCAAAGCAAAAATATTTCATACAGAAGGAAATGCGACCATCAGGAGTCCGGTTGACTGAAAGGAGGTCTTTCCGGGGAAGGTGCACTTTCGGAATGGTTTGAAGATGTTGTAGGACGATATATTAGACCTAAAACATGTTTCTTTTTAGTTAGTAGTACCAAAAAAGTGGTTGAATAATACTCTTGATGGTTCAATCCCCCGCGGCGACTAAATTTTGCAATCAAGGTTGGCGGCCACTTGTTGGCTTCAAAATGGTTCCTGACGATGAATTTGACATCTGATTTTGATATTTAGCGCGATTTGGCACCAAACCGTAGGCGCCAACCCAAATGCAAAATTTAGTCGCCACGGGGATCGAACCCTTAACAGTACCTTATGCTTCTTTTTTGGTACTGCTATAACCGTTCAGCGAAAATGAAACATGGTTTTGCGTTCCCTACATGCGTCCCTACAATATGCACAAAACCGTTTTGAAAAAGCGCACCTTGCCCTGAAAGACCTCCTCGTATAATTGTGCAAGAGTTTCCTCGGGTAAAATAGCTTCGTTGAGAATGTACTGTACCAGGGAGAAAATTTTAGGTATTACGTCAGTTAAGGCACAGAATTAACACAGCAAAGTTGCAATACAGGCCTGGGATGATTGGAGGGATTTTATTCTGAGGTAGAAGAGCACGGAAGGGAACCGATCACCAACCCATGGAAAGGCATACAACGGTTGCTTGTATACCTCAGTTGTGATAATCAGAACCAAAAAAATCATTACTATACAAGGAACGAATGATTGAAATAGTCGGAAAATCCGAATCATGGCATTCCCATGCTAATAACTGACGCAGTATAAATGGGTGAGTTGTTTGGTGCCTTGCGGGTGCTTGGGCGGGACTCCTTACTCAAAGGTACGGGCCACAATAAGATCCGGGAGAGAAATTCTCTAGCTGAGCGTTGAATTGAGACCCAACACAGGAATGTTGTACTGATCACAACTTTCACGCCTACGCGGCAAGGAAACTAATGCCTTCGACCGCTGCGACCGCTGCAGTTCTTGACCTTGCATCCCGCAGCGGATGTGCCTTCTCTGCTACGAAATGTCTCACGCTCCCTCTCCTCGCAACGCTGCATCTCTCCGTCATACCCCGCCCGACAACCCGAAGTGAATTTTCAGCGTTTTATGGTGTTTTTTGCTTTCTCCCCCATTAAGGTTCCTCATCGCAATTCTTGCCCAATTTTTGAACAAAATAACATTTGGAGTCGATTCAACCGTGCAGCGAACTAATCCGCTCCAACACTGGAAGCGCAACCAATTGAATAGAAAATTCTAGATTTAGAAGCTCACAACGCCGACTTTGCAAGAAGAGAAGGAAAAAGTCGCTGGAATGTTAAAATTGGGCCCTATCGCAAGATAGGGGGGTGGCATATTTTAATCGCGTAAAAATTGCTTTTTCGTTTAGAACGGAATGATCCTCAAGCACGGGAGAAAAGACTTCAGCGTGCGTAAGCGATTTCCCTTTTTCAAAAGCTCCTGCCCCTTCCTAGGCTCAGTTCTAGAGGATGCACCCGTATCTTGGGATAGCGCCTCAAATTGTAAAGCAATTCCAATTTCCAAGAGTTTCAATGGTCTAGTTGTTACAGCTTGAGCCGTATAGTCCTTTTCCTGAACTACGCGATGATGTCAGACCCACCATTCGGGGAAGAGCTTCTTTGAAGAAGGTTATCCCAAAGTGAGCTTATTAAGTCCGATCGGACTTCTCGAGGCGACATAGCTAGAAGCAGAGCGCCCTGCAATAACCGCCGAATAATGTCCGAAAAAAGCTTGGCAAGATTCGAATAGAGAAAGTGCTCAGAGAATAAGCGCCCCGCGACATACTTGAACTTTCAACTGAAAGGGTTTCGGGTGGTAATCAACAGGGGGCAGGGGGCAGCACCCATAAGCAATAACCATAAAGTGAAAGTGCTTTGGGGAGAATGAAGTTTCTAGAGAAGTAATTCAGCTGAGTGAGGGTGAACATGCTTCAAAGAGCTGACAACAATTGAGGACCCCACCAGGCCAAGGCAAGCAAGTGAAAGGGGAACTTTCAACGTCAATTTCACCCCCACCATACGGATGCAGCGAAGGGTGCCTTCCGAAACTACGTAGGAGTCAATCAATCCGTAAAACCACCTCCCCCCTGCTCGTTTGAACAGCCAAATTCAGACACCAGTATGCCATCTGTAGAGGATAGATGTGCACTTCCTTCAGTTCCCCTTCCGAAAGGTTGAAAGCTATTCTGTCGCGGTAAGGAGTAAACACCCACTTACTAAACAGATTTAGAGAAGATGTCAGAGACTTATCGCCGAGTTTAACATCAAAGCAAAGCCTCAACTCTTCACGAACGCTCAGAAAGACTTAGAAGGTACCCACCCGTGGAAAAACCTCAGCATGGACTCTACATCTGTACAAGAAGGACGACCCGAAGCGGAAACACGGGGTGAAGAAGATGGCACAAGCTACCCGGGATATGCAAACGCAGAAGGTTATCCAGAGTTCGACCTCAGTCAACGGTTTGCCAAGGAATTTGAGATCCAGGTGGCCGGAAGAGCGGCATTGTGTTTGCGGGGGCCGCTTAAAGCGAGTCACTGCTGATCTTCAGGCGTGGAGCGAACACCAGGACCGCGACCGGCCCAATGTTCAGACTTCTTCACAATTTGCAAATATCTGCAACAAAAAGATGGAAAGCTATGCGTCCCTCGAGCTAGAAGAATCCGCTGTCTGTACACTGGGCAGCGAAGGAGGGACAAAGTGGGGCTTGCCTAGCACGGGGAGTTCGAAAGAACAAAGGGAGGTAGATAAATATCAAGGAATTGCCACGCGACAAAACTACATGATTTCCTATACATAATTGGTTGCACACGATAAGGTCCGAGAAAAAAGAAATCACTTCAATCAAATCAGTAAAGCGATTCTACCAAAAGCACATTGAGGGTGCAAACCCGGTGGGCTATCAAACTGGGAATTGCTTGAAGTAAACAAAGGGATTGCACACAGTGAAGGGATCATCAACACCAAAGAAGCCATTCACACAAAGAAGGTCTACAGCTTTTGAAGAACAAAAACAACGAAACATGCCCGGCGACCGTTCTGAGAATGAAATCGTAAGTCGTAAAGAAGCGAAAGGCGAGAAGAGACGATTGATAACGCATGTAAATTTAGCGCTATAGCGCTACCTATTAAGGCGCGTGGACGACCAAGGTTAACGATGGGCAACAGCACGACGAAGTCATGATGAAAGTCCCGAAAACGCAGAGGAGAATGCCCCTTCCTTGTGATTAACCCCGTTGGATAGGGACAGGTTCAGTTACCCAACAGCTTTACCAACCGGATAATAATACAGTAAGACAGCAAATAAAGCAAAAAATAGCACATTGCTTATCGCGACGTCCTTTCTTTGGCCGGCCTGTTTGGCTTCGATGCCTGTTTGTAGCCTACCCCAGGTACTACTGCGACGACTACAAATATCTTGTAGACCCGTAAAAATTATTAAACATAGATACAGTAAGTACTACAATGAAATCAAAAGCTACCCATCGAGGGTTAGGGTGTAAAAGGGTAAACAAAGAAGGGGGAGGGGACAGAAAGTGTTCCGAAATGCGAATGAATCTATCGCTTGAAGTGTATTGTGGTCCTAGCGCAAGCGGTAATCCATTCTACCGAGAGCAATATAAATCAGCAGGAATGCGATCAAAGAGATTCAATAAAAAGCCGAAATACACAGCTATAAACTCGGCGCTCTTTTCAGCAAAAGGGGGGGGGGTTGTGGTTCACAAGCGCGCTGCGCGCTACAGTAAACTTCTAAATTTGCACGGATGGAAGCGCCGATTTGTCGCGGAAAGTGGAAGCGAAAACGGTCCTCACACCCCAGATTCCTACCCCTGCGAAAATTGAACGAAAACTTGTGCTGATAACCCCATCACCACCGGCTCAAGGAGCCCCATACGGCTCCCCTCCACCCCCACCACAACCCTCACATTCATAGTGGTTTCTATAGCATCGTAATTTTGTCTCTGACCAAGTCGACACTTTCCACTACGCCCATTTTTCCAGGCTAAAATGGCAAAACGGCGCCGTCGGCCCTCGGTAATATCATGAAAAACCCTTTAACTTAATCTTTATTTCACGCTTCTTTCGTGCAATTCCCACAATGATCGACAGAACCCCGCTCAAAAAAACCCCTTCTCTAAACCAACGACCCTTTTCAAACTTTTCTCAAATTCGACACCCGTCGCCACTTTTTTGGAAGGGAGGTCTACCTGACCCGCCCCAAAGACACCCACGTCCTCGACTCGCTAAAGCAAAATACGACCCTTCGAGTAATTCTACCGACAGCGGTGACCTTGCTCCTCAGGCTTCTTCACGGAAGGTCAATGAGCTCAAAAAGAAGCAACCTAGGAGGATGCGAGAATACTCCGAACAAATTGGAACTTCAGACAACCAAGCAAAGTAGAAAAAAAACAAATGCAAACAAGAAAAAGAGTACACGGGTAAATGTGCTGGCCTTTCCTTGTTTGGCAGTGTTCTACCAACCGCTGGTATCAGAAATGATGGTACAAAAATGTAATACTCAAAAAATATCCTAACAGTTACTTTTCCGAGAGCAACAGAAGCGAATAAAAAGTTGTAGATGGGTACGGCAACACATGAGCCAATATGGTACGGGGATGCGCCAATGAGGACGGTAACCGGTCAAAATTCGAATAGACCACAGAATCATGCGGTAATAGGGAGACGAACCACCTTAACTCGCAAACTGTCGGTGCCTCCAATACTGGATGGACCAGGATGGAAGTTCCACTTCCCTCCCTTGTAGTCACTTAGAAAAGCTTGGAGCAACGAAGCGGGGCAGCTGATCAATGGACAGAGAGCCCTCCTGAACTAGAACCTTGAGCTAACGTTAGCGTCATTTGTAACTGTGCGTTGTCATGGTTCGGGTTACCCAAAACGGAACTATCGAAAGGGTCTTACCCTAGGGTAGGCAATGGGAGGAACTGAAAATCAATAGGTGAGGGTGTTCCGGAGGTGAAGAAACACTCCAGGCACTTGCGGAGCGAGCGCACGAACCAACGCTTCAACTTTCGCCTACACATCACAAACACACCGAGCACTTGAAAAAAAAATCGAATTCGGAGTCGAAAACGGAGCCGTGGAAATCAAGAAAAAATCAAAGGAAAAAAAAAAAGTAAAAGAAAAAGATAGAAAAATATGAACGAAAAAAAAAAGAATGCAAAAGTAAAAGTAATGATGCCGAGGCTTTTAAGGAGCTGTACATGGGAAAAGATCAAATTATGAGAAGATAAGGAATGACCTGACGGCGGACCCTGCGACTGCGCAGGGCCAGCGCTAGGGAGAAGAAGAAGAAGAAGGAGTGAACCTAGCGGAAGAATCTTCGGAACCTTCCCCGGAAGGTCCCTACAAAATGAGAACATGAGGGGCAGAAATATCACCAGAAACCTAACCCAGAAGTCAGCTGGTAACCTTTAAAAGCTTCCAGCGCTAACTACGCGCCAAAAAGGGAAATTGGGATGTCGTAAAAAAGTAACGACCAAGGACAACCTCTGTTCTTGGCATAATGAACGTCCGAGCACGACAGCGCCACCCTCAATTACCTCGGGTCCTACGCCGTCTGTGAACGGCATATCGCATGCACCATCAGCCACACACACACACTTTGACGACAAATATTGGTCTAGTGCTATCGATTGAATAGACAATCAGAAATCGATCAATAGCTTTGAAAGCAGCTGCTTCGAGAAAGGTGTGAAAAAGTGAGAAAAGGGAATAATTCAAACGTCAAGATGATAATGGGGGTGGTCCGGAAGAAGGTCAAAATATCCCTTTGCCAGGGGTACTGCACTTTTTCGGCTATGGCACCGAAAATCGGAGAGGTTGTCGCTACCCAAGTGAGTTATAGGGTTTCCCGTGCGCTGCGTGGGTAGCTCACAAGGGCGAAAAGACCTCTAACGGGCAAGGCCAAAAGGGAATTCAAATAACTTTTCTAATGAGGAAGGTATAAGTTCAGGACGGCGGCGACCGTACCGAAGTTGAGGGTCAAGGGCATGGGAGCGGTAAGGGGAACTCGAAGGAGGTTTGAGTGTCCCAGAGAAAGAACACATTCCTTCAAGAACGTTTTTCAACGCTATGACACAAATCTCACAGCGGCGCTGCGAACGGACGGATTCCGTACTTGACGCTCAGCGACTTGGTGTTTATACGTGAACAGCAAAACATCGCCGCCCCGTAGAAACATAAGGTCAAGCTTCAGAGGAGCACGAGAAGCTCCGACTTGTACTATTGAATAGCCTGGAGTTACAGCAGACCTATTAATAATCGATTTTTTGTAATAAGAATAATAGCAATTGAAGAACCTCCAATGGGTAACCAGAAAGCCGATCAGTTTGTGATCAGCCTGGGAGGAGTTTCGCCATCGATACCCAATTCTTGAGAAACCCTACTATAGGGTGAAAATATAGGTAAATCAAAGAAAAGAAGAGTTTGATTTGGTCAAAAAAATAGATGTTTAAAAATTTTTAGGAATAAACAAGAGAAGTTAGTTCAACTTCTTTTTCGCACCCGCCCTTTGAATGGAGCCAAACTGGAAGATTATCCTCCTCCGGCGCCATCGTGCGCTTCAGCAAAGAGGGTTAAATAAGCAACAAGTAGGGGTATATGGGTGACAGGAGGTGTTACTCGAAGGGTATTAGGGGCACATTCCACCCGATCAACCAGAACCTTCGCCCCTTCAAGATGAGCTACTCGGTACCAGACCAGCCTGAATGGATCAAAGCAGTGGAATGTACAATAAGTGGCTTTGCGCCACATCAAGGGCCGATTTCACCGATTTTGTGTAGCAGTCAAACGCGTGGCGATCCAAAAGAGATTGCACTAATACGGATAGCCCGCGTAAGTAGAGTTTTAGGAGCGTTTAAGCTTTATCCCAAAAATCCTTAGCAGGTTGATCGCAGAAGTAGTTTAAAGGCAGTGATCACCCTGAGTGGTGGGCGGTGCGGTTTTGATGACGTCATTTGGTCGCCATTGGTGAAGGCTCCCCAAAGCGGAGTCTCACAATGGATTCTTCGAAGACGTTCATCGGAAACATTACCGTCTCCAGTCCCCTCGGTCAATTACAGGGCCAATAAGTCAATGGTCATCAGCAATCTCCCATATCCGGTTTCGGCACGGCACTTGAGGTGGCCCTTAAGAAAGGCAACCCATCCGCTGCGATACCAGTTGCACCCTCTCCTTACCGCATGGAAAGAGAGCTCTCGAAACCATTCCGGGATCGTAATAGGCACAGCGGACAAATTAGCAAATCGTTTAACGTGATAGGAGTGGCGTAGCTATTTACTATTTTAGGCCTAGAGGGAACCACAAAAAATGCTTCTGGCGCCCGGTCTATCCGCCTCCTTCCTGTCACGTGTCTTCTGACTTGACTGTGTCTTGTCTATATTATTTGCTTGTAACTCATTGTTTAATTGGTCAATGGAAACAATACAGAGTGATAGATTAGTATTTCCAACGAGCGGGCAAAATCGATTTGACTAGTTTAACATACGCAGTAATGACTTGGGAAAAATGAAATAAATTAATAGTGAATAAAAAATAGCATAGGTCTGCTATTATTCCGCTGCCCCACTGTCATAGGATAGCCAATAATGAGTCACAAATCATGAAAACGAGCATAGTTTATCCATGGGACAGTTGCAGACTGAAGAAAAGCTTCCAAGAACCACAGAGTGTGGAAATTTTAATGCGGCAGCCTGATTTTCTTAATAACAGTGGAATTAAAGTGCACGATGGAATTATAGAGAAGCTCCTCAGAGCCAAAAAATAAGCCCGGCCGAGCGAGCTGGTTTCACTTCAAAAAAGGACATGGGCAAAACGACGACAATATGGCGCTAAGCTGGCGCTAAGCTGGGGTAGATGACTTTTTTAGAACTATTTTGGAGGAAGATTTCCTAGAAAAGCAGCAGTGAATCCAAGGGAAGCACTAGGAGGACAAAACTTGTAAAAAAGGGACCACGACGCTAGGGAAACGTGAAAGATCAGGTCTCGTTCATAGTTCACGACCGCGTGGGTGTTATAATTCTGTCACCAGATGACACACTCCAACCCCGCCCCTTCTCCCAAGACCACTTCAAACTCGTGAGCAGGGAGGCAGATACAGCTCTCGCGACATCGAATTGTAACCATCTTGCTCTCCCATCCAAGATTCGAGCACGACCCCCCCTTCTCCCTCCCACCTCCCCCCACAGCATCCTGGAAGAATCCAAGGAGCATGGCTGTTGACCCTGGTGATACCAACTGAAGGGAGCAGGTACTTTATTTATTCAAGGCCGACTGAAACAGTAACGAAACTGGTCGAGTTATTAGCCGATTGAAGCTGACATTGATTTAGAGGGACTGAAAAAGCAGCGCCAGTGGTCAAGCGACATGCAGCGCGTTGTGAGCGTTAAGCCGAATGTTTGCTAGAACATCATTAAATTTTGCTGGCCGGGTGTGAGGTCGAGGTGAGAGATGGCGAGGGGGTCGGTCATTATCGGATTGGGTCACGAGTTGCCGACGATGTGGGACTGTTCTGATCATGAAAGCGATACCGGGCCTTGTCCGGCGGTCGGATTTATCCCCAATTTTCGCCAGAAAACTTTGGCCACTGTTTATTCTGAAAATATTGGCTATGACACCCCCCCCTTTCATCCCAGAAACACATAGAGAAAAATAAGTGGGCAGTGCTCAAAAAATGGAAACAAAAACCTAGTTTTCCAGCTTAAATAACGAATCGCTCAGGACTCGGAAATCACTACTGCTATGTAAAGTCGTGAGAAAAAGGGGGGGGGAAACCCGCACGTGACAACATTGAAGGTGCTAGAATGAGTGACAGAGGACTCCGAAAAAGCGCAACTGTTGGCTCGTGAACTCTGGAGTAAATCAAGGGACGTCGTTCTGAGGGATGGTCTCCGACCTTGAGAATGGCCCAACTTAATATCCAGGTGAGTAGGCGATTTGATGAAGGGAGATATCAAAACAACAAAAACCCGAAGCTCATGGAAAACCCGGAGCCGCCTTCGTGATTGATGGTGCAGCTAAGTAATGAAGACTTGATGATAAATATCGCTCCATGTAGTGATTAGGTGGGCCAAAGGTGCTAAAGCTAGGCTTCAAAGATCAACCTGACCAAAGCAATAACAGCCTTATTCAAGAAGTAAACGCCTTGCTTCTAATCCAGTTAGGGGGGGGGGGCTCGTTTGCGAATAGTTGCTGGCGCCTGCCAAAATCCCAACTTTGCAGGCCGGATATCCCGGGTGGTCGCCGCGTAAACCTTGCGGGATTTTCCTTCCGCGCTTTTGCACTCAAACCGGAGCATCATTCCCCTGTGAAAAATTGGACTCTCTTACGCGATATGAACTTTCGCGTGCCGCCCCCCCCTTCATTAGATGAGATCCCAATCCAGAATCAAAATTTTATTTTTCGTCGAAACTGCTCTTAGGTCGGTACAGGGCAAATGATCACGAATATAAAATCCTTTTTGGTGCCAGCTTCGCTTAGCCCCAGCTTTGCGCAGCTGGGCACACTAATATGGCCAAACTGGCACCAAAAGCGGCTGCGTCAAAAATGTAGCCCAGAGGAGAAATGCAGGGCATGTGTGAAAAAAAACCCTGGTAGCTGGCACTGTGGCTAACGCCCCAGGACAGGGGAGGCGCCAGGGAACATAAAAGGTTGCACAGATCGTGCCCCAGAATCCCTCCTCTTCCCGAGGCTTGGTCTCACCTTTTCCTTCCGTAGGTGGCTCGCCACTTCAATGTCCCCCTCCCCCCTAACGATATTAGCGCCTTCCATTCCAAAAACGTGCAGAAGATTCGAGTGAAACGTAGGGACAAGTGGTTAGGTTAACCACTGGGGGATATTGATTCACTCGATCCGCTATGTGAGACAAGGGAAAAAAAAAGAGAAAAAAAGAGTTAAAAAGCGAGATGAGCATAGAAAACATCTAGCAGGAAGGTTCTTTCCAAAAAAAAATGAGAAAGTAGAAAGGTAAAAGAGCAAATCTTAGGTCTATTCCAGGTAGGGGCATCATGATGCGGTTTTTCCAAAAGCTAGGGTAACTCCGAGCCAGGGGGAGTGTAGCCAGTCCTAGGGGGTGGGGGGGAGGGCAGTCACTTGACATGCGTGAAAAGCTGGAATGTTCGAGTTCACATTAGCTTCGCCGAGAAACTGCATCATGATGCCCCCCCTAACTGGAATAGACCCCAAATCTGTTCCAACAACGTCTGTCATTAGAGGTAGAAGAGTTGGGGCGGGGTAACTTTTTGTCCTCTCTGGGAGCCTACGACGGATTCATTGACGATTTCAAGGATAGAACAAACACCCCACTGGGCAAACAAGGGATCAAGTGACCGCTTAGCAGACACTGGTATAAAATTGGCGACTTGGTAAATTGGCCAGGGTTTAGAAAAAAGCAATGGATTAAGCTAGTCAGGTAACGCTAGATGATATCGGATACTTTGTGAAAGCATACACCTGACTTAAATGGACATTATCACCGAAAATCCCGGAAGCCCATTCTGTGAAGGAAGATATTCAGTTAGTCCTTGTGACAGGGGATTGTGAACCCTCGTTTGGTCACGGGCTTACCTTCTTTTCATGATGCAAAGGTTCAGGACGTTAGACGTTTTGCTGTGGAACCGGCTGGCTATCAACCTGCTAATGCAACAAAACTATAAGCTGCTACTCAAGACGGCAACTGATCAGAGCGTCAAGATAGGGTGATAATTCTGGATCCACAAGCGGGGTTGGGGTTCGCATGACCCAAATCCCTATTTCCAGGTTTTTCTATATATGCCCTTAATCCCAAAGATGTGTCTGTTTTTCGTGGAACAGCCCCAACGCTGCCGAAGCATGAGGTGCCACAAATTTATGTGAGGCTGACAAGATGACTGGCAGAATGTCGTCTTTGGCTTGACAAACGGAGTGATCAGCGTTCACCTTTCCGCACTGATTCTACAAGCGTTAGGTAAGTTTTTCAACACAAGAAAGCCCAACCCATTTAAACCCTGTCTCTGGATCGTGGACCAATTGGAACTGCAGAGGGATCATGGATCACAGTAAGGGTCTGTCTGGAGGTTGGTCCCGGTCCAGCAAACTCATTCACAGCTGAAACCAGGTTCTCGGGGAAACTGTCCAACAGTAACCTGATCGAGGGAATTCCGTAGTAGCTCTAATAGCCGACCAAATTACGGTGGACCTCCATGAAGTCGTTGTCAGAGGAGGTTGCAGAATCAACCGTCACGTTGCGCCGATTTCAGAATTTACCAGCCCTCTAGAGCAGGCCCATACAATTCTCCCAGTAGTGCCGTTGAACCTGTCGAACCTGCCTGACACACTCAAATTGGAGTCGAGCAGCGGAGTGTGGGTGCGGGGGGTGTGGGTGTGGGGGGGGTATGTCTAGAATTTTCCGCCAATTTCAGCACAATGCTTTCGTTGCTTTGCATACATATTTTCGCCACGAACGAAGTGATTTCCTTTCTTGGACCATGCATGTCGACACATCAATTACCAATTCAATTGAACGAATAAAAACGAGAGTAAACGGCCAACACAAGCCGAAAAAGCCCCAGGAACAGCCGTTCGATCAAAAATTTGTTAAGAATTCGACTGATGATGGAATAACAAAATGATTCCATTAGCGGAAAGAGAAGGGGCAGTGAGAATGTGAAGAGGTAGTCGGTAACAATATACGTGTAGAAGGGACATATCAACGAGCACTGACCGGGGGTAACGTAGCGGAATTGGCCATATTCCAGCTCTGCCGGGAGCCGTCCGACCAATCCAAAAATCGGCCTGCGAAAGCGAAAAGGAACGGCGCTTGAGGGTTAAAGGGGACTTATGGGGCTTGAGGCAGGATAGGATGACGGGACGGGTAATCATTTCTCTGTTAGGTATTATCTCTGAACAGTACTAAGCTCCAGGAGGCTTTTGGTGGCAGGAATCACCTAAGGCCCCGTAAAGCTACAGCCCGCTCAAATCAGACAAGGAGATTCCCACCTCAAAAGGTCCTTGGATCCAGTCCGGCTCAAGGGATAAAAACCATACCAGGCCTCACGGCGCCGGATTACGAGTACGAAGATAGAGAAGACATGGTCTAGTCTCAAACGCGAATAACAACTCGAACTGCTATGCCACTTGCACAAGCCACTATAAGAGCTTAAATAATTCCGCTGACTGCCCAATTGGGTAAACACCGCGATAGACCGATCACGCGCTGTAGCCGTATTCTTTGTGAGTTGCCGACAAGCCAAACTACTGCGCCGGAACGCGTCGAGAATCAGCCTTTGTTGTTGCGACCTTAAAGGGCATTGGTTCACGCTACTGGTTCGCACCTCTATGCACGTCATTTATGGATGGGCCGTTGAAACATTTGAGGAAGTCGCCCGGACGCTATCTTAATGCCACGAAAATGACTCGCTGGTGAGATCAGAAAGATCTATGACAAGGGAGTTCAGGCTCCTGATCTTCATCCAGCTGAAGAAGAAATTCAATGATCGCTATACAGTTACTGCCTGACGCCCTTCTAATTAATGTTGCTGATTGCAAATGAACCTACGAAAACACAAACACATAAATATTACACTGAAAATTATTGCTTTCCGCTCGGGTAGCTACCCTCAGATGTTATGCAGAAAACCTATCAAGATGATAAAATAAGGAGGAAAATGAAGAGGTCAGTAAAGCGGTGTGGGTTTTTCCCCCTAAGCCGATCACTTGATTTTTCAGGGACATCTTGGCAATACCTAGTCGTAAGTTGGGAATGATCTAAAAATTAGCCGAATGTACCAATTTTGAAGTTGAGCTCATCAGACGCAAGGCTACCCTCAAAGAGATGATGGAAAAGAGAATAAAAACGCAGAAAGTGAATGTAAAATACGAAGCGATCGCTGGGATGGGCCGACCACGGCACACCACACGATCGGTTCTTGGAGAGGATAACGGTGATTTCACGGGGAATCCGAAAAGCCGTGGGAAAACACGAGCTGGGCAGAAGAGGCAGGCAAGTGATTTTGGAGTGCAGGCGCAGCGTGGTGAGGCTACTTCATTTCCTAAGCGAACGACGGCCAGAGTGCTTCGCAATCGATAGGAGAACCACGAAACGAGAAAAAACGATGACATTCCGTGCTCCCTCTCGTGCACACACGTTGCAGGGCTGTCACAACACCGCACACGCACAAACACAAGACCGACAAACCCTCGCACACGGGCGGCGACCCGCGGGCCTCACGCCAAGGGGCAGCTGTCTTGGACATGGTCGCCTACCCACGGGTTGCAGACGACACATCACCGCACGTCATTGTGAACAAGCTGCTTCCCTTCCTAATGATCGACCTCGGAGGATACTGGAAAAAGCAGAGAATAGCCGAAGAAGGGAACCAGAACTCATGGATGTCGCAGTGGCAGTTTTCACCAACCCGAATCGAAAAGTGCATGAGTGCCACCCCGTGAGTTGCTCGTGCAACGTTTTCAGAACGCTCTTTGTCCTCCATGCACCTCATTTTCCACCTACCCACTGGTGAGAAGTGATTTCGCAATCATAATGGCCATTTCATTTGAATGGCGTGAACTAATAAATGGCCACATGCAGCAAAAGGATCACAGTGCATGCTGAGAACACTAGGCAGCTTGGAGGAGGAGGGAGCGTCAGGCTGAGGCACTTTTCGAGAAGAAATAGTCGTGCGAGTACACCCCCCCCATGGGTTATGTAGCGACCCTTTCTCCTCTATGCGTCCAGTTTGAAATTCTGAGATGGTAGTCTCATGTGAGGAGAGTAGTAGTGAAAAGCGTACCTGCTGTCTGTCTGGTAAGTGATCGCACCAAACTCCAGGCAATCCTCCCTGATCATATGTATGTGCATGGATTACTCCCTTTCAAAAAACGAGAAAGCGTCGGGTGCAGACCATACACCACAAGTGACGACGGCCTCCACAAAATGTAATGTTTTCTGCCAATGAAATGATTAGCCTGTTGCAGTTGTATTCTATCAGTTGTCACTAATTACAACTATCATTTACCAAAATCAGCTATCACTATGATAACTTCTAACCAGATTTACTTGGAGGCCGTCGTCATTTATGCGCAATGATTGAAAGGCGTCGTCACTGTGTTGTATGCTGCACCCGCGCTCTTGTTACATGAGTATGACCCTGAAGTAACAAACAAGCGCAGAAATAAGTCCATGACCAAGTGAATGCCATGGAATCCTACCCAGTCAAAAGACTGTCTTGTTGACGCTCACGTTTGTAATTATCTTAAAATAATACAAAGACCGATTGAAAGTGACTGAATGATAATAGACTTAAAGCAATGAAATGATAATCACCTTACTTGTACAGATCAGATGAGAAACTCCTGTCAGCGGACCAAGCAGTCTCAAGAAAGAGGTAAAAACATAAGACGTGAGGCACTCCTATACACCTTCTGAGCCTATCCTGTGACTACAATAGTCCATGAGCAAACAAAAGCAACAGAAACATGATACAATATGATCGCCACCGTCACATTAATCCAAGATCAATAAGCTATTGAATCCAAATAGACATACGGCGTCCTAGGAGATCAACAGTAATAGAAACATCCGTAGCCTCCCAAGGGCATATGCAACTCCCCAAATTTTGTCCTCAAATCAAAGCCTGAGAATTTCCAAAAATTTCTTGCAAAAATCCGGCCTACTGCATGACTTTAAGGATATAACAACATTCTTGCTGGACTTGATAACAAGTGATAAGAACTGAATGAATGCCATTAAACGTTAAAGACCTCCCTATCAGTGAGCTGGGAATTTTGTGAATGATCTACTTGTGTATTGACGATGCCGTAGCTTACGTGCATGCTCATTCCAAAATAATGTTTTTTTTTTCGGCGCTATCGCAAAACGGGGACACTGTAGTGCAACAGTTTCCGTGAGCTGCTCCGATCCCAGTTTTGCTCAAGAAATATAAGAAAGTTAAGAGCTGCGAGCGGTTTCATTCCCAAACCACTTCGCCTAGTTTGATGTTACCCGAGCTCCGTGTACTAGAGATACAAAAGAGACAATTGTCCACCAGGCACTGAGGGCAATCGAATGAAGAATCTCTAGGAAGACGGAACTTGCTCCCCCGTTATCCTGACGCAGAGTTGCAGACTACTGGCCCCCGGACCTGAGGCTGCGATGTAGGATTGGCGGAACTCTGAGGGAATAAGCTACCCCCGCGGTGAATATTACTTTTTCGGAACGTTTACACCAAACGAAGTTTGCTCGTTTTAAATGCGCTGCTGCAATGTCTCCATACGTTGGCAGGCGCTCTGAATTGCCTTAGGATGATATTCATTAGTCATTCGCATCGGCAAGTTGATCCGTAAATTGTTGACTTTCTGGTGGTGCAGCATGACTGTCCGGGACCACCACGGGATCGCGTACCGGGTAATGGGTACGCTACCGAAGTCCTCACAATAAGCTCATATGCCCAGGGGTAAAGCGCGCTGCCACATTGATTAACGAGCTGCCGTGGTCTCACCGCAACAAAGAAAGCAGGGATGTCGTGCGCGGACCACGCGGTGGTGGTGATGACTGCCGTGGCGCAGCGACCACGGCGTGCTGTGAGCGTGACCGGTTGCGCCCACTTAACCAACCACGCATTAAATCAACCATCATCGTTCGTTATGTGTGCCAAACCACGGCACGCATCCAACCCCCCATCGTTCGTTCATGTGCGCACAACCACTGCAGCTCACGCATTCATCGCTCGTGGTCAACACCATTAGATTCCCGCCGACCATTGGCGCTGACCAAACAAGGTGCGCAGGTTTGAAGTGGATCACTAACATCCCAAGGAAAAAATTTTGCATGCGTGACGAACTCTTTTTATAAATTATTCGTTCCAGATTCTTCCACTCCCTACATGTAGAGACATTATTGCCGACTGACAAGGATAGGATCTCAAATATACTTCAACTGAAAAAAAAGGCTTAAACTAACTGTAAAGAACAATGAGAAAATGCGGAACATTCCAACTGATTTCCCTAATCGTTTTTTTTTTAGAAAACCAAAACTAAACTATTTTTAGCGTATACCAATCCCACAGAGCAGCAGAATGTTTTATGTGACAGGAGCGGCAGAATAAGAAATAGATTGAATACACATACTCTGCGGTGATGGCGAATTCCATTTGGCCGCCACAGACCATCACCGAGTGATGCAATCAACTGTCGCAAACAATTTAGAACAATTAACGATAAGCTCTTCATTGGAATTTGGTACCAGTTCGTCCATGAAACTACATCACGTCGGCAAAACCGGTCTTTAGATGGTGGTACATCTGTAATTTGCCGCCGCGACACGAGGAAATTACACGTGCACTTTGATGAGACATGACTGTATGATTGGCGAATATGAGGGAGTCACATAAAAGAGCGCTAGAAATTATTAATGAAATAGCGAAAAATAGCAACTTCTTGAAAAGCTTGCCGCCACATACTCGGCAGCTCACCAAATTTTCCAGAATTCGTGTGGAACTTTCTCTTCAAAACTAGTACAGGATGCAGCACGGTCTCAAAAAGCAAGATAAAAGTTACGTAAAAACGTAATCAAAGTTCCGAGCTTCAGTAAGTGGTATAGGCTTGAACAGCTTAAGAGATGGTCACTGTGCTCATAGATTTATTAGGTTGTCGGAAAAGTCTTTGCGCATTTGGCAACTTTTTTTTCAAAATTGTTTTTCTTCTTTAGTGCAGCCAAATTGCTGAAAATACATACACCACCATAATCGTCGAAACATTGCTCTTCAGCAGGCAACTTCAGGTTGCCGGCCGTTCAGAAATCCCGAGTCTTTGGGGCGAAAAGCTCAAAGAGGTTGACTCCGAGTAGGTCCGGATCATCGAACTGCCCCTATTTCAGTACCTTCGACGGCAACAGAAGCGTATGGTAGCTGTCTCTACCAGGTTTGCTGAACACACTAAGTGGGTCAGATCATCCCATAACGAGCTTGGAGACTTTTCCTGGACCTTCTTCGTAATTCGTGGGCGAGCGTTGCCGACATAAAGTTTCTCAGATTTTCCGGGCACCATGCCGGGGAACCGAATCCACTTGCCAACATTATTGTTCACCAATAGCAGTGGACTTCGTTGGCAGCTCTCCGTGAGCGAAACATTTGCAGCCTCATGAGCTTTCAAAGTTGCCTCCCAGGTTGCTGTTCTCGAATCGGCGTTGCAATCCTTTGTTCTACGCATCCGAGCCAGTCGTGCTTTCGCGTGCGGTTTATCTGAGGATCCCACTTCTTGTTACCACCAACAAAGTTGGCGGATCAAGCGATAGACAGGCGGCAAATCAAAATGTCCATGCAAAATTTTATGTCTTAATAGCCTGTGGTCAGTCAGAAAATATCCTTTCGCCATAATTTCACTTCTTTTCGAGGCGATATTGAGGAACGGCCATTGTGCTCTGATAGCACTGAAAAAGCTCCGCCAGTTATCCGTGCGTTGCACCAAGGACTCCCTCCAATCGACTTCAGAATACACTCGTCAATGAGGGTGGCAGGCCGACCAGATTTGTGGTTTTTTCTCAAGTATCTGGACTTCG
>MU883047.1:0-19665 GCA_036418205.1 Ostertagia ostertagi
GCAAACTCTGAACGCTTC
This sequence comes from Ostertagia ostertagi, assembly GCA_036418205.1. Classification (NCBI taxonomy): domain Eukaryota; kingdom Metazoa; phylum Nematoda; class Chromadorea; order Rhabditida; family Trichostrongylidae; genus Ostertagia; species Ostertagia ostertagi. Next base: position 19 of record MU883047.1, read on the forward strand.
CTGACGTGTACAAAACTCCCGCACAGTGTTTGCTGCTTTGATATATCGCTACCGCATATCGCTCTAACGTACTTGTTGATAAACCGGCGAGAATGATTCCAGGTGACTATCACGCATAGTAGCAGCTTCGCCTTCCTGGTGCGGTCGATGGCCACACCGGGAATAGCTTATCAGGATGAAAACCACGTATCAGTGAGTTTGCAGTTACTTCGTTTCGAGAAAGCTCAATATAGCTTGCATGTCCCTACTCCTTGTACGAAAGCCTGTTACACGGGCTGGTTGTTGCTAACAAGACGGGGAAAGACAGGAGTGGTTGAGCGTTAGCACACAAATCATACAAAGGTCGAAAATTCTGAACTTTGACCATGCTGGAAGGTCTTTTTTGGAGATGAGTCAACTGGTAACAAAAGCGCCCTGCATGGTACTGCTATTATTTCGTGCATCAAATACCCCACAAATCACTTTGCGCATCATTCATTCCTAATTCAAATTCACTAGATCCTGAGTAAACGTGTGAGGTTGTGAATGAAGTTGGTTTAGCAAAGAGATTCAGGACGTCGAGCCTCTCACCAAACATGTCCGTTAGTACGCCGCACGGTAAGGTGCCACGGCAGTACTGGAGTTGCCGAACGGATTGGTTAGACGCGCGTGGTGAGCGGCAGATGCACGTACACTTGGGCATCGTTGCACACATCTAGCAGGGTAGTTGACTTTAATGATTTAGCTGAACCGCTATCAGCGAAGCCAATGTCTTAATCGGTTAGTGTAAAGGAATACTTCTCTGAAAAAGCACGATTCAAAACCGTGATTTTTCCGAAAAGATGATTCCGTCGCACCTACAAACCACAGGTTTGAATCCATCGTTGACGATAAAAGCGAAAAAACAAAAAATTCTGCTTGTTCTGGTAAACAATCCAATGAAACCGGAAGGACTGCTACGCGTCCAAATTTCCAGCCGGACATGTGTCACAAATGCTATCGGTCGAAATTCATTGTGCGCTTCGCAGCAGTCGTCAGGAGCTGATTTTGGATATGATATAGGGGGTGGGACGGGAACATATTTGGTGGGGGTCACAAAGTGATAACGACTGATAAGAGCAGATAAGAGGCGCTGAAACACAAATTTCACGAAATTCATAGTGCGCTTCGCAGCAGTCGTCAGGAGCTGATTTTGGGACATGATATAGGGGGTGGGACGGGAACATATGGTGGGGGTCACAAAGTGATAACGACTGATAAGAGCAGATAAGAGGCGCTGAAACACAAATTTCACGAAATTCAAGTCGCTTCGCCAGTATCGCTCACGGAACTGATTTGTGGGGTCAAAAAGTGATAACGACAGATGAGGACTGATAATTACGATATGCGTACGAACGTAGAGATTACTCGAAACCAGATTGCAGATAATGCATTTCATTTCAATATCATTTCATTAGCGTTGTAATTGTAAACTCAAACACCTTTCGACCGCTACACCTTCTAGAGTTCTTGAGGATGAATGGGATGCTCGAATAAATATGATAATGAATACTGGGCATTCCGTTTTGAGATATTCGACCGCTAAATTACCTCGATACTCGACGCATAGTGGTTGTTTACATCATCACTTTAGCTGTGCACTTCACTGCGCTTATCAAACAGTGAGATACAGCCAAGATGGGCAACGGACAGTAATGCATTTAACGAAGCAGCTATAGTTAAGCGGTGAAACCCAAAGCTTCACCGATTGTCAGTTTTGTCAGAGGCTTCCGTGTCATGCGCGCGGTAGCGGGCGGAGCTAAACTGGTTTTATTATATTAGGTTCACTCGTAAGAAGTGTCCGCTTTTTCAAACTGTTGCCATTTTCGCAAAATACGTTTGTGGTGGTCTCGTAAATATTTATGTTGTGTGCCCTTACGATCTTCTCCATTATGACGGGGCCATCTGTTTTCTTCGATCGATGGGAGTATGCCAACATATGTGTTTTAAGTTGAAGAAGTATGAGTTGAAGGGTCTGAAGGTGAATAAAAGGGCATGTTGAGATTTGCCATTGGAGTCTAGAGGGGGCTACCACAATTAAGGCAAAGCATCCAAGCAAGCTTTTCGGTCATTCTAACGGGATTAATGCGGACACGAGTGAATGTCTGACCAATCTTGCTTCCCAGAAATCGACGTTTCTGCCGCCTTGGCAGAGTGTCAACGGATGTGAGAAGGGCGTGGCTGATGCTAGCCATGCACAGATTCTTCTCCGCTGGATGGAAGCGGTTAGGCAGTCAGAGCTCCGGAATGTGACCTTCACCTGAAAAAGATCTTGCTCTCCATCCTTGCAGTGCCTCACTTCAGAACTTAAACAAGGACACAAACGTTTGCGCAGGCATATCTGATTGCCTAGACTTGTTGGAGATATCGCCAGATTCTTTCTACCATTAATTCTTCCACTGGATGACAATTCCCGGCCACATATCGGAAACCAAAGCCAGAAGTCTATACGGAAATTTGGCTTCCTGCTTATACCCCACTCGTTGCAATCATGTGATCTTGTACGAAGCGCTTATCACTTGTCCTTGCCTCTGGTCGATTTTTGAAAAAAAAGAGCCACGGTTCTCTAACATCCCAGAAAGGACTCTATCATTCTAAGCGTCTAAAGCTATACAATAATCAAGAATTACTTCGAATGTAAGGAATATATGTAAGGATTACCTGGAAATTGGTGTCAAAAGCGGACATCACCTATGTCTCGACCTAATAGAATGAAGTGTATCAAAACTCCCACATTGAGTTATTTTATTTAGGTCGTACTCAGCAAGGTTCTCCCGACTGGCCATCTACCGGTGAGTGTGTACTCTGCTGCCGGGGTTGCGGAAATACTCTTGACTCTTACCAAGTAGCACAAATTTTCAAAAAAAAGTGACGTGTATCGAAGAAATTTGGTAAACAACTGCAGAACATAGGCTTGTTGTTCACAGCAGCGCTGCCGCGACCTTCTAGAGCACATGCCGTCACTCCTTTTGTTACATAAAATTGTTTCAGTTGATGTCTCGTTCAAAAATGTTTGCATGATTGCTGCACTTATTCAAGGGGCAAATACAAATAGTAATAATGTCAGCTGAAAAGTACATTCTTCTAGCATGAAGGTGTCCGCTTTTGGACAACGCAGCGATAAATCCAATCCGATACTGGTCTGGTACGAAGTTAGAATTAACCAACATCTCTACCAGGACCACTGGCAACTCGGTTTATTGACATGTGTTTGCGCCTTAATGTATAGGCGATGGTGCGTCAGGGCACACTTCCCCGCTGAGTCCCCGCCCTGCAACCCCCTATGTGTGTATAAAACGTATGGAGAATAGTATCGAAAGGTTTGTCTGCCGACCGTTCATCTGATGTCTCAGACGGCCCTTTGTGCCTCTCATGAAGTACTATTTCTCCTTGCTATTTACCCGTCGCGTCGCCCGACGTGTGCCGACCTGATGCAATATCGTTTCAAGATTATGATCTATCCAATCTGACGTACCACGAAGTTAATACCGCTTGTGCTCAGTTGTTCAACAGCTTCGATGTCGGATATCTGCGTGCATTCCTGCTTTAATTGTATTTGAGAAGACGGTGAGAGCTACCGAATAATGTTAGCCACTACCACCGCGACCCACGTGAGCCGATAAGACCCAATCTCGCTCGAATTACGTCAGACTCCCATGCGCCGTCTAAGCCTTACAACTGACATCCTTTCGTCCTTGTCAAGAACTACATACCTCGTCTCAAAAACTTCGAATGGCCCAAAAATCTAACACACTGAGCTGTCGCGGAAACCTTAGAAATTGGTGTCGATCATGCAATAATGCCGCTCATTTCAACAAATGATATAAATGCCCGGTACTCACCTCTGTAGAACTGGTACTCATATATCCTTACGCCACCGAAGCTCTTGATGTTGGTGTGAAAGCGCTCTCCAATGTGGCTTGCGAAGACACTCAGCACGCTCACGCCAGCTTACACTGCCTTGGAGTGATAGTACGGATGGAGAACTAGCACGACAAAGAAAGTCAGTATATGAAGAGAAGCAAAGTTACGAAATCAGGCGTGAGCAGAACACTGGCATACGCGCACTCAATTGGTTTCCCCTTTTCTAAATTGAAACCTTAATAGTTTCATGATACCCATTTTAAATCAGTGAGATAATTAGTGAGATTCTACGCGTCCATACTTTTCGCATCCCGTGCAGTCATTCCCCTGAAGGCATTTCCTTTTCTGCATCAGTATTGAGCAATTTGCTTACCACGCGAAAAGTTTGAGTGTTTGTGCATGAATTTTTCACTTTCAGGAGTCGACCGCTTCTTCAGAGGTGAGTAGTTGTTGTCCTCCGCTAGAATTTTTGAGCACTTTTAATCTATTATACCAATAGCTTCTATTCTATTCTGAAAATATGCAAGATTCAGCAAGTCGAGCTTGGACGCTCTCTAGGAGTTATTCAGAATTTCAACATCCCAAAACGATTGAGAATTCAAAACCCAATAGAGCTGATATAACACTACTTCGTGACTGTTTTTATGTGAACCGAATATGCAATTAAAATGTGTTATGAATCCAACTGAAAGCAGTGGTTGGCTGACGTACGACGCAGAGAAAATTGCGAAAGACCGGATGGGACAGTCGTACAGGTCGCAACAGGTGGAGCGTGTCAAAGTCCTTGGCCCCTAGCGCCTTAGTGACCCATTTCGATGCGGGAACTTGGCGAGTTGCCTGCAGTTGCGTCCCAGCTACAAAGGATTATTATAACGCTCTTCTGGCTGAAATTTCCAGTCTTGCACGTCAAATTGCACTACACCCAAACGCGCCGCTGCCGTCTCGCTTAAAAGTGCCTGTCGAGACCGTAGTTATGAAGCAAGGCATATTCTGCCAGGTATCAAAGCTAACGCTTATTGGCGGTACGCGTGTTAGGAGAGCATTCTTAATACGAGACTGCGAAGAATACCATGGCCAAGATGTAGTGGTTAATGTTTTTTCCAATCATAGCACAGATTGCCGCCGCTGATTTGAGTCCTGCAGCAAAATATTCCAAAAACGTATGAAAATTATGTAGGTGGACAGTCCCTCTTCCCGTCTCCACTTTCAAAATCATGGCTTTCATTTGCCGTATCCTCATTCAACATATTTGCGTTAATCGCCCCTCAGCATAAAAGCGCTAGTAATGTTCTCAAACCCGATCTTTTTCAATAACTCGTGAATAGCTTTCTAGAAATATTAGTGGTCACTATCACGACCCCTTCTGATCAGCGTTTCAGATAACCTCAAAATGTGCCTTCCAATTGGCAGATGGGAGCATACGACTTGAATTTGATGTCACCCAAGCTCATCATTTATCTTCAACATTCGCTCAATATATACTCGTGTTCGTTTTCTATACTCTGGAAATCGTTCCTGCTTTTTTCTTCGGCGACCCTTTTCATATGCCCTGAATCTTCAAAAAAACTCCAAGCCAAAACCGTGAACTAGCAGAATTTCGTGTTGTTTTTGTTTGATGAAGATGGAATTTGGCGGTTGTCTCAATTATCCAGGCTATGATGAAGAGCCAAAAACAGTCGAAGAATGCTGTGCAAAACTAGCTTCTAATATTGTAGAAGGGCCCACTAGGTTCATTAGTCGTACATGTTTTGACGATTAATGCTTATGCTTTATGCTTGTATCGCAAGCTATCAAAAACTGCGGGAATTCCCATCCAACGGCATTTAAGTCAAATGCCTTATGGCATGATGCATAGTGCCTCATCCCTACTGCATTTGCAGTTGGTGCACTTGCAGTCGTCATCGGTTTGGCACGGTTCTCCTTTCTCGTAAATCAACTGGTCGATAAAGTTTCCTCTGCAAGTTAATCATAATAGGAGCTTCGCGTTGGGACGTGGTATCACTGCTCGCCATGGAAAGGTACTTACCCAGGGCGGTACTGACAAACCACAAATGTCATTGGCACTGGAGGGGTCATTGCAATATTCTATCACACATCCGAGCTTGTAACTACTCTGCCAAACCATCTGAAAATTCGCAAATATTGAGGACGAGTGATTCGACTACTTATTCTCGCCTCACCTGAGTGTAGTGACCAATCTGCTCTTTCTGTCGATAAAACAGTTCGTTAGTGAGTATGTTGTCTTGTCCAACACCATGGTCTTTTAATTCAGCGAAGAACTTATCGCAGGCCTAGAGCACGGTTGTTTTTTGCACTGAAAAATTGCTAACGTTGACAATTGCTCTTACCATTTCCGCTGCAAGTGACCTATTCATTTCCGGTTGAAGGCTCGCCCATACATTCTCACCAAGACCGAATCTGTCGGCTTTGTTGGAGTGTCCCCATCTGCATTTCTCGGCATGCCTCATTGCGCTTGCTTCAACTTCACAGTCATACACCTGGATATACCCTAATTACGCGACCCTCTCCGTCAAGGAGCTTTGTTGCGTATGAGGCCGTACCATCTTAAGCATTCTTGCTGCTTTGGGAGCGTATCCACCGAACTTGTCCTTCGCCAATCCTTTCGCAACGAATGATCTGGAAGAATATACTCAAAATCATGGTTGACATCCGTCACGACCACAGCTAACCTGTAGTAGTTATGTTTTTTGAGGAAAATCTCTCTGAGGTCATCTGTCATTCCGGTATTGGCATTGCATGAATCTGAAATCGGCCTTGTTAACTTGTGGAGCGGAGATCTAGAAAAATCCCCAAACCTGGTCCGTCTACTCGTGGCCTCTTAGTGGTTGTTTTGATTTCGGATTCCACCGGCTGGTTAGTATCACAAATACCATTCGAGCAAAATGATTGGGGATACATAGTGCACAAGCACGTCCTTCCTGGCTCCCACAATTCTTGCATCGGTGGTATTCTTCTGAATAGAAACCATGATCGAGCTCTCATAAATAAGTACTATTAGACATCCTCATACTGCTAGTAATCCGTTGAAAAGCGCAATAAAATCGGCAAAACGTACTAACGCACATTATGAGCATCAACTTTTCTCAGATAATAAAAGCTTTTATAGCCGACTCTTTAATGAGGGGACTATATCAGCGATTTTGGAGGGGATCTTTGCTGTAAGATGGGGGGTCGTGTTGCAGTGAAGGAAGAGAGGACGCCGTTTATGTCGGGATGTCGGCTTCCGATAATTCTAGCGAAAACTTCAGAAAATTGAGGAAAGAATTGCGAAATTAAGAAAATGTGTGCGTCTGCCGTTCTTAAGAACATTTGCTCTCGTTCCAGGGCCGTCTTGTGAGGAAAAGTAGGCGGAGGTGGAGTCAACTGGCCTCAGATTCAATGCAATCAACCATGGTGGTGAAGGTGTTGTTGAGTAGTGATTAGGAGGCTAGTATGGGGGAGGGTTCTGAGATGGATAGTGAGGGTGGGGTCGTATCAAAGCCTCACTGATTGTGAAAATTTTGAATAGAATTGTTACTTTAGGGGGAAAGATTTTATATTCTCCACTATACAATGCTTTTAATTTTATTTTTGCATTATTATGGGGTTCAGAACAAAGAGGTAGTCCAATTTCGTTTCGCACGTGCCTTCAGACGAAAATTGCTTCAAAGTTAGCACAACGAACGGTTGTCCCTGACTGTGAATTCTTGGTCAAGCACTTAATACCTAGTTGGCCCTCCTAATCTTACGGTGAAGTGCGTGCGCAGCATGGAAGCACCTGCTCCAGCGCAAGCGTAGCCAGTGGCCAAGATAAGCAAATGCGGCCTTTTTCAAAGCGCCAAGAGTGCCCCAGTTACAGTGCACATGGGTTGCACCACCTTTCTGTGTTCCGTCTCTGCCTGTGCTCCACTAACCAGTTTTTGTTTATTAAAGCAATCGTTTATCATCATGTTAAAATGGGTATTTCACTCGAGCGGTCGTATTCTGAGGAATGTGTTATCAGCCAAAGGATGGTGTTTGTTAGGGTGAGGTGGCCATAGGGTTAACACGAGAAGACGTCTCACGTGGGTCGCTGGCTGTCAGCTGACTTGGAGGCCGTCCTGACAGAGGGTCCATATTTCGTGATGCATTCATCCCGCGGGATCTTCGTCGCTATTTGCCAGCTATCAGCCATCATCACTTTCCACTTCACTGAATCTAAGCTCAATCTATGATCGTTAACCAAACCCTCCGTTAGGTGGTAACTATGAAATAATGAGAGTTATCCAGTGACCGATTCAAATTGAGACCCAAAAAAGTTCTTAGAAACAAGGTGATAAGCAGAGATAAGGCCATGGAATAAGTCCGCACTGGGGAGCATACGTATCAGGCGAGCAGATGAAAAGAATCGAGGTCAAAAGCGTGCGATTTTTGGAGAGTAGAGACAAATCGATCGATAGAATAGGATGGAGTAGAAGTGTGAGATGTGAATGCAATAAAGCAAAAGGTTAGAAAGAGTTCTAGTGACTGGCACTCCAAGAACCAAGTGGAACCATCCCAGCGGCGGTAATTTGGACGCTTAGCAGCCCTTTCAGATTTTCGGGTTTTTACCCAAACAAATGCAATTTTTCCGTTCTTTTCATTCTTGTCGGTGGATGGAGCCGGGCGTTCCAAGCAGGGTCTGTCCTATCGTTGTTACTTTTCGAAAATTTTTTACGACCCCCCTCCCCCAACGTGGATTTGATACGACCCCCTTTTCCCTACCTCCACCATCTCCATCTTCCATCAAAACCCCGCCCACTTTTTCCTCCAAAAATGCCGTCGAGCGGGGGGGTATATAGTCACTCTGAAACAGTAAAAATTTACCAAAATTCCCTAAATTTCCGCCAATTTACCCCACTTCTACCTATAATCCCACTGCTTCATTTTCTAGGGAGGTATATACGCGCGCTGAAACGGCAAATTTTCTCCCGCGCCACTCCCCACTCATCTCATGCAACTTCTTACAATCGAAGCAAGTACGACCCCCCCTCTACAAACTCATCAAAATACGACCCCCCGTTGCTACTTGTAGCAACATAGGGTTGACCCTGTGCCAACGCCACGTGATTATGGCTGAAATTGATTCATGATTTTTTCGTGGAGGTTCCTCTATCCCCATCGTTTTCGACAGATTTCTTTCCCTTTTTCTTTACTACCAAGCCAATTAGCATCAATATATTCATACGTGCAAGAGCTACACCAGTGGGCATGCCATTAACGAAATTCTCTTGGGAGTACGTGAGTCTACTAATTTACTGCATTTGCTCTGAATAGCGATAGAAACTTGTTCGTGTAATGGGGAAATCAGTGACAAAAAAGAGAATTTGATAGTCAACGCCGGAATCCGACAGATAGTGCGAATGCATTCCATAATAGAATAGTGTTGAGTAGCTGTAGCGTAAGTGCGTAAGAAGAGGTATTTACGTCTTAGAAAACGAGATACCATTCCATTTAATCAGGAAACGAAGGGCTAGCTTACTTGGTACCATAAACGCAGGATACAAGCAGATTAGAGCGGCAGATCTGGTAAGCACATCCAACTCTCAGATTTTTGTAGTTCACCATCTGAAATCACGCTGTTTTTTACTGCCAAATTGTGTAATTCGAATACTCACGTTTCCAAACGATTCAATCTTATAGTAGAACCGATTCCCAGTCATTCCGTATCGTAAAATCGGGTTCACCCAAGTCCTCTGAACTTGATCCAGGGCAACAGTCACATCACCACCTCGATACCTCACGCTGATTATATCAGTTATTATTGTCATTTTTGAGAGGGTATAAAAACAAATCTTGATGCGCACCTGGCAGTGTTTACAGACATTGTTAGGAGACATGAGCCGGGTCCGACTGTGAATGTGCACGTTTTGATCTGATGTTTGTGCAAGATCTTCCAGAGCACAATCCCATTTCTGAAATTTCGGCATGAACACAATATCAAGATCACTGTACGACTTCTAACAAAGGTTCATGACGCTGAGAGAACCCGTTCCTAAGAATGCCACGTTTGCGACACCTCGAAAAGTGATAACTGTGCGCCTCATAGTTACAAACCCACCCCCGAATTTGGCATTTCTTTACCAATCAGACAACTATTAAATTTTCGGCATCACCCATAGAATCCTCACCAAGAAGAAGCTTCGTATCTCCACTTTGGTAAGGGATATTTTCTTCAGCTTTTAACTTTATAATTATCTTTTGTTTCTTACACCGATTCGCAGATAAAATGAGGTCATCGTGAGAAAAAGAATGAGATTGAAGGCAAACCCCGGGATTAGCCCCACTAGTAGGGATACCACGAGGGAAATTGTAAGGTCCGTATAACTGAATCTACAATGCATTTCGATCAGAAAAACTGCGCGGTTAGGGCGTTCTTAGGGCCCGTAACCATCGACTCCCTTTCCAACGCATCCTACCCACCGCGAGAGGTGGTGAGATCAGCTTGCACTGAGAGAGACCACGTACTCTCTCAAGCGACGTGCTCTCTAAGTCAGTATTTATGATTCTTGAGCTCCTTTCTAGCCAATCAATTACCAATCTTAACCTACGACCATTCGAAGCTTGAAGGCCATTAAATGCAGCATTCTCCAGAGTGATTAAAGACCTTTCTTTCCACTTATTAGGATAGTTCGGAATCAGCTTAAGTATCACTTACAAAGCCGCTGATGAGCACATGTTTAATCCTAGGTCTCGCGTTTTATATTCATGCAGATGCACACCCCAAAAGCTCAATATTTAGTATATCCTTTGCTACCTCGAATGCAACATCAGATAGACCTCCTCGCGTAATGACATCGAAGCTCCGACAATCAACATCATAATATATTATTTAACTCCCTACTTTAAAGATGATGTTTATTATTCATAATATTTGACCACGGCAATTCCGGCGATGATACTAACCCATCCAGATAATAGACGTTTCCATAATCTTCACGAAATGCGTCCAACTGGCAAGATAACACACCGAGGTAAAAAATTGAGTTTGGGTAGGGTGGACACTCATGAATGCTGCTCAATACAGAAAGATAAAGTAATCGTCATTTGAAGTGCACTGCTGGTAAGTACCGGTGCAGTGTGGAAGAACTTCTGAAGTGCTTCAAGGCTTCGAAAGTGATTAGTAGTTGTGCAGCACTGTGAACCCCATTAATGGCACAATCTAGGCAGAAGTCAGTTGAACGACTTACATGTTCAAAGAGGGGGGGAGCATGAAATCCAAGGACACAAGCAAGATGTTCTAGCTCATGCTCTCATTGGGATTCGCCCGCAAGTAAAATATTATTATTTGACACTTCGACTTAAAGGCACAATCTAGGCAGAAGTCGTGTGAACAATTCTCTTTGGTTTGTAGCACAGACCCTCAGAGGACAATCACAGATGGAGCCCTCACGTGCATTAAATTGTCCTCATAAGGGTGCTAGGGCCATGCAATAGTCAACAGAGCAGCAATATTCCCCAAACGTTTAGGCAGCGATTGCGTGCACTCTATATGTAACTTTTTCGCCTCATCTTTCCCTCGCACTAGTCTCTTCATTGCCGTAGCATGCTGCTCGCGAAGGTCAACACCTTGTCTGATAAATAGACAGATTCTATATTTTTTTTCTTAATGTCTGCCATTTTGCACCAATGCTTTCATATCCGTGTATGAGCAACACTATGTAGTTTGATTCTGCATGCCTTTGAATTGCGAGCCAGCTGTGGATGCCTTGAATCAGTCCAGGTCCTGCTATTGCTCCTGCTTGCTAATGAAGGACCACTGGACAGATGAGTTTGATTGTTCAAAAAAGAATTGGTCTGTGTTTGCGAGGACAACCCATATTACCTTATAGAACCCGTTCTTCACTTGTTCTTACATCTACTTATTTTTAGCCTTTCACTGGAAGAACGAGTGAATGCGGACCTACCAATTTGTACATGTTTTTAGCTGGTCCGAGATATCTATACTTGCTTCGTAGTGTTCCAGTTGACAACTGCCGACGTATTTCATTATGGAAATCGAGGAAGACGTTCCTTGTCCTGTCACTTTGAGTCAGATTTTTTGGACAACCATAATCTAAAGCCATCAAATAGTTGAACAGAACGCAACGAAGCTAAATACAGTGATTCTTCGGCGGAACGACACTTCCTACTTTCCACATCGGACGACATGGAAGTACCAAATCGTTGCTGGAAAATCTTCTGTGATCTGCCAGTCACGTACCTGCTTTCACATATAAGTTCAGCAGCACCTTAAAGTACAGTACATAGCAAAATTATTGGCCTGCCATCGGACAATTATCACTGACCAGCAATTTTGTGAAGTTTCCGTAAGAAAACGAAACAAGTAATGAAGTTTTGACTCACCAGGCAGACGGCAGTGACAAACGACAGCATGCCCAACGGTGACGTCTGATGTTATCCGACAGCCATGCTACCTTTTATTTGGTACTTCTATTTGAACAAAAACTTGCACTTTTGCTCACCGTAGTGATTCTAGTGAAGCTGCCTAAATTGTGAAGCGTGCAAATTCTAAAGTGAAATTGCTGATCACTCTGTAAATTATGAGTATTTCATCTCAGCAGTGCAATCCTTAGCGACACTACTGTTACCACTAGAGCTCCATCTGAAAAATGTCCTGAAAGGTGGCCGAGTTGTCCTGCCTTCCATGACGTCACATTTTTTAATGACTTGCAAATTGACAGGAAATCTTCCCTTCAAAGTCTAGGATTTCTATGTTCTGAAATAGAGGTAGTGCTGCCGCAGCATTCCATCATAAGTTGATGAGCGTTCATGGGGCTCCGAAATTTCTCCAATTATCGGCTGTTTGAGGGCGGAAGTGGTGTAGTGACAAGTGGCGCGCTTACCACGCGAGCGGTCCGGGATCAAATCCTGGGTCGTGAGTCGCCCGGGCCAACCAAGCCTTCCATCCCTCCGGGGTCGGTTAATTGGTACCAGACTTGTCTGGGAGGATAAAAAAACAACTGACTTGCGTAATACATAGGCTGGCCCCCGCAGGAACATTGTAGATGCGCCATCGCATTCAAACCTGGCATTAACAAATTCTGAAAGGAAGTACCATTGCGTTTACCAAGCTGTTTGCACGAACCGCGAACAAGCTCTGCCCAAACAAACTGTCCATAATTCAAGATCCAGTTGTTCCAATCTCCATTGTTGTATGCACATCATGTTGACCGGAGACTAAATCCCCTCTGACAAGATAGGTCCGCCTACAAAAATCCTCCTGTGTCTTTTGACGCGGCCGTGAAACGAAGTGCGCGAAGCATAGTCCTCTTCAAAGCTAGCGCTAACAACCACAAACAATGTTTTGCCCACGTATGTCGCCATGTTGTTGTTTCAGCAATAGGGGGTCGCCTACACGATGCCTAACACCCAGTTCACCGACCATCCCTGTTTCACGACACTTCTCTCTGTGAGGCCGTTGACACACACAACCCTCCCAAAAGTTTCCCTAAAAAGTCGTCAAGGAGGGTTCATATGATTATGCGCCAAATAAATCCGTATTCTATGCACTCGCAGTTCCACATGTAGCGAGAAATTTAAAACTGGAGGTTATGAGAAAGAAAGTTCCATCAGAAAATGAAGGTAGTGGTTGGTCAGTTGATGCAAGGATTAGCGAAAGAGAGAAAAACTTCTAGATCCGAATTAAGACGCCCTTCTGTTCCGTCACTTTCCGCGAAGGCAATTTTCCCGCTCGGCTGACCTCTTCAACGCTAACCGCTCTCTTCTGCTACGACGCGCTTGGAGTGAGACCGCACGAGAGGATGGACGGGGGCGCAGAGAGGGCCATGCCTAGATCGCCGCCCAATATCCTTCGACTACCAATTAAGTGTCGGTCCGCAACTACTGACCGTCCGCCGCCTTCCTCGCTAGGTAAGTTTGCCCCTTCTTAATTACCGTCCGCCACTCACGACATCATCGCTGTAACTGAAAAGGTTTCAGTTGATTAAAAAATTGGGAGGGACTGATGAAAACTTTCTACTGTCACTTTTGAGCGGAATATTCGGCCTGACTAATGGCAGCGTCATAATTCATGCGATACAGCTGCAGTATAGTTGAACGACTGACTACTCCCTTCCATGAAATTGCAATCCCGAGAGATTTATTAAAAAAAAAACACGCGGGATCCATAGGACATCCTTTTGATTTTCGAATGCCACTAGGCATTGAGCATCAAGCTGGGGATGTCCCAACCACTCGCTGCTAGCAGTAACGAGTGGCGCTACACCAAAACCACCAGACACGACTATCCACTCACATTTTATTAGTAATGAATATGAGTCCTGAATAACAGATCTCTTGGTGTTAGGCGCTTCGGCAAAAGTCCGAAGGAGGTGGACGGCGGGCGTGTGGGTCCGAGGGCGGCAACGGTCGGGTCTCGCCAGCAGTCCCAGTCAAGGCCCAGCTCCTCCAACAATCCTCGTCTTCGCACCGTCTCGGCTCCGCCTTCTGTAATCAGCAAGCTCATCGAAGCATCAACCTGATGACTAAGCTCAACCCCCAATCGATTTCTACGTAACACCAACTCATACAATGAGTACAACCTCTGACCACACAATAAGCATTCATTCAATAGACTGCTGCGTTTGAGTTGAAGTGGTAGTGCTGTGCAAAATACGAGTGAAATGAAAACGAAATGATTTCGAAAGCCTCCGCAGCTTGTCCAGAAAAGTGCATCTATTGTGCTTGGATTTTATTGGTGGCAAATGGTAATAAAGTTTAATGGTAAACAATGCAGGTTTCAGCTGTGAATAAGCTTCTATACGTCAAAATATTTATTCAGCAGTTGTTATTGAGTGGTGTAGCGTTTCAATGGAGGAAAAACAAGGTCACGATGGCTGCGACGCTTCATCATGCTTTCATAGATAGATAGCCCTTAACTTTACCCTACTTATATGGTCAACATAAAGTCCGAAAAACCCCATTTTGAGTGGGACTTTGATAAATACTTCTATAGCTGATTCACATCTAAGCATAGAAAAGAAACACCACGGGAATGTGAAGGGGCGCAGATGCCACGTTGACCCTCCAGTAAAAAGTACTCGAGCAGGACATTCACTGAGCGAACGCAGACACAATGTGGCGCACTGCGTGGTCATCTGTATCTCATGAACGGCTTCGCTTTTCTTTTCCCTGACCCTTCCGGCTCCACTGAGTAGAAATTAACGAAATCAAGCAGTAGCTGAACCTCACATGTTAGGCACAATCAATGCAAGCAGAGTAAGAAGCTCAGAATCCAGCCTTGTAAACATTTCAGCACTCTCAAGATCAGGCAAAGTTCGCCAGATACCCTATAGCGAGACAGCCGGATCCCACTACCGGCATCAAATCAATAAACTCCATAGCGCTGCCGTGGTGCAGAGGCAGTAATCGTTGTATCGTTGCCGGAACATCGGGGTTCGGGGCTGGCACCAAGAATTTTTGCAAAGAATGTAAGAAAGCTCAGTGCGAGTCTTAACTCGCAGGTTGATTCCGGCAGAATTGCCTGGGCTTATCTATACAAAAGAGGGACGAGGCCTTAACCGTCACTCTTGATCGCGAGGTTGAGGGGTAATTTACTCACCGTCTGATGTCATTATCCTCTATTTACGAACATATTCCTACATTGACATTGCTTTTTTGTATTTTTATTTTTACCAGATTAGTCCCCCGTCAACCGCCGGGACCTTCCTTTCCTGCGCAAGCTTTCTATCCTCCGCTATGGTCCCTTCCTCCTGTGACACCAACACCTCCTGGAAGTGACGCGTATGCAACACAATGGTGTTTCATACAGTAGAAGGGACACAATCATGATATGACGGTAGATTTTTCGCTTCCCTTCCTCATCCTCCCTTCCTCTCTCCACTGCCCTCCAGCTGCCACTGCAGCACCATGTGGAATGAACGGAAGTGTGCTAAGCAGGTGTTTATATAGCCCTAAGAGTGTTATCACAACTATCCTGCTACAAAACATTGATATCTCAAATCCTGTAAGCTACCCGATTTGTTAGCGGTTTGTTTATCCCATGAGCTTCCTTCTCACTCACTTCATTTTGCGGACGGACACACATACATACATACACACACACACATACAGACATACACAAACCGACACACAAAGTTAGCGCTTTATAAAATAAGGATACAGAACGAAGAGATTCACACTTACAGTCCTTCACGGCAGCACCAACGCAATGCGCCTGCCCATCAAAAGTGGTGATTGAACAGTGCTGTGGGTGCAGAGGTAATGTTCCTACTACAGGTGTCATAATCATTAGATACAGGTGTTCCATAAATATTGCAAACACTCTGTAGCCAACGAATTTCTTGTTTTGGAGGCGTGATCTTTCGCCAATATTACGCCACTAACTTTCCTGCTCGTGGTCCAGTCCATACACGTCTAAACCCGAATAGAGGTGCCCAATTCTTCCGGCGACGCGAGCCGGACATTTTTTTAATCAGTATGGCTCACACTGTAGTTCGCATCAGTCCGGTCTGCGGTGCAATGAAGATAGGAACTGTGGAAGGTCATCCCTGCTGTGACCACCCCGTAACTTCACCTGCTTCGTAGCGCAGGAGATCTGTAAAGAAAAAGAAGCCAACTGCAATGCTCGTAGGTCCATGACGAGTATGGCTGTAGGGTTGGGAGTTTATAGAACGACCACAAGGAGTGGGCTAAAACAAGTCCTACACATGTATGACCCTTATTGACGTAGCTCAGGAGACGTACCTCGACTGACGTAGGGA
The DNA here is from genome assembly GCA_036418205.1 of Ostertagia ostertagi. NCBI lineage: Eukaryota > Metazoa > Nematoda > Chromadorea > Rhabditida > Trichostrongylidae > Ostertagia > Ostertagia ostertagi. The sequence goes on from MU883047.1 coordinate 16,644, forward strand.
AGGCAAAACAGAAGGATGAGGATGAATGTCGCAACTCCTGGAGAAGAACAGGAATGCGGTGATCATAATCATAGAGTCAGAAACCATTCCTCACTTGGACGAAAACCACATACCCACTCGGGGTGTTCCTATTCGGAATGCAGGAAGCGATGGGCATTCAATGAGCTCCACCATTCCGCGGCCTTTGAACATCCAATCCAATCATCGCCCTCAGAGGGATTGCAGTTCTAGCTTGTTCGCACCGGCGTTCCGGCAAAGAACTGATAATGTTTGATGCAGACTATTCCATTCATCTCGTAAAGCGGCTCGAAAAGAGAGTGCATCGGGCCCTTTTCACGGACGCCGGCCACAAATAACGTAAGGATTCAGTGGTGCCCACAACAGCTCGAAATGGAATGCGTGCACGTGAATGCTCTGCGTGGTCCGCCTGCCCATATGCGTAAAATGATGTACAACATACGTATAAACGAACCGATGGTCTTGACGGTTGAGGCGGAGCCCGGCGACTGGCGAGCGCAGGTACCCGACAAGAGGATTGCCGCGCGGAGGAAGGCAGAGTGCAGAAGACGGCGGAGTCGCGCTTGCGCTCTAGTGATTTCGCGTTCACAGTTAAATATAGAACGTATCATTCTAGCAATGAGCTTATAAACCTTTGGAAATTTCTTTATTATGATTACTTCTAGCTCACATTAAAGGACGAATTCACGATCAGAGGGAAAATCGAATTAGGAAGAATTCACCTGGTTGAGGGACCCGCGGAGCTCCTAAGTGTGCGAACTGAAGCACAATTTGCACAGGAGGAGTTGACCTCGTTGACCTATTAAGGTTTAATCCCGCCGCGGCTGGTCAGTGCACGCCCACCGATCATCTGATCACTCGCCGCAGGTCTATACGTGGTGAGTGATTAGATAGGTGAGAGAGCGTAGCGTTGAAGAGGGCACAGCGATGATAGTCGCATCAATGCTCAAATCAACGGGCAAGGAAGGGGTCCCATTTCTCGGGTTCTGGGCCGTTTCTCATGGTATTTCCTTCTTTGGTGTACCACTCACCATCGCTAAGGTAATTTGAAATGGGTTGCCTTTCCAGCGTGAATTCGTCCTTTAAAGCAACAAGGTCGACGCCGACAGCTCCATTCTAAATAACCTCGAAGGAATGATTGGGCAGGTTGAGATCGAGGAGCAAGCTTCGACAAAGGGCACGAAATCGGGAGGAGTGGCACGACAACAGCCCTGGGGTCATTTGTAACCGCTTTTGTGGAGACGCCGTCCATTCAAAAGGCCGCAATCTCCGAAGTGATTGGAAACCCATTGGCACGAAAAGCTTGTACTGGTGCAATCTGTCAGAACATATTGTTGTACCCTACCCGCAATAGACTCGGGCAAAGGATGGCCTCCAATCAGCCATTCATGGATGAGGCCGCCGAAGAGAGAGAGGGAGCTGGTGTGAAGGACGGATGTCATAGAACTGCCGATAGGCGATTCCTAGACCAAATCGCAACTACGAACGCGCGTGCGCTACAGGAATCCGAACGGTTGCCTACCACGGGTTTAAACAATAGGAACAAACCCCACTTTGAACGAATGACACTACTGTTGAAACCGGCGCGGAGACTTCCTTTGAACGTTTGGTCCCGCCACATTTCGAGCAGTGTCGAGTCGCTGGCACATCGGTCGAGTCGCTTGCGCAAAGCTTCGATTTCGCTGACGCAACGCTCGAATCCGTAATAACTTCGAGATGAGACGCAATTTCTGAAGCATCCCGTGCCTAAGCTCGATTTCGGACTTATGCGAAAGGCCGATGTCAGACTTTGCGAATCGCGCGATTCGCTACTAGCGATTCGCGCGATTCGCTAGCGTCCGCGGTCGCGTTGCGGTACCAGCCAATTGAGTGATTCACTGGCCGCGACGCGACCGCAGACGCTAGCGAATCGCGCAAAGTCTGACATCGGCCTAGGTGGATGGTTCGCCTGCCACAGTGGGATCGTATTTGATGTGGATCATAGCCACAATTACACCGACAATGAAACATATTGAGGGGGTCTTATCGAGTGTAATAGGACTTAGAAAATAGCTTTTGATATCATTTGAATTAAGATCCGTTTTGGGAGGGGTTACACGGCAGAAACCGTTTGCAATAATTATGGAACACCCTGTAACACTTATATTAGCATTTTCTTTCTTATCCTTTCAAAATTTCAGACGAAACCACCACCATTCGAATTCCATTACGACAACAGGAAGAGCGAGAATATAGGCCGGAGCGTGTTAAAACATTAGTGACATTTTTGTGCTTCATAATCGTCGGACTGATTAATCACTTTGTACTCGCCGTTGTATCAGACATTATCAGCCGGTGAACTCATACTTGCAGCCTGTTCTCACCAATGGAGAATTTATGGTTGGCGATCGTACGTGCGAATAGGCGATTAGGCGAGTAGGCGATAAGGGAACGTATTGATTTGTTGCTCCGCCCATTGAGCGATCGCCTAATCGCCTAATCGCCTACTCGCCTACAACGCTCTATGGGCGGAGCAAACCAATCAATACGTATGTAGTCTTCCCCGCCTAATCGCCTAACCGCCTAGTCGCCTACTCGCCTATCGCCTAATCGCCGGTCACTCGATCGCACGCACGATCGCCAACTATGAACACTCCATAAACCTTGGCATCGTTTAAAAATACCTTGTTAAGGTTACCACTTCCCGACTTGACGCATTCTGTTGTTGCTCAAAACGACACATTGAGACACATGGCGGACACATTCACTTCAGCAGCAGTGTTTTTGCTACTTCTGATTTGCTGTGTATTTCACAAGCACAGGTAAGTTTACCCAGTATAGTACCAACTATCTTTTTGACAACCTACCTCTTTTTTACATGAATCAGTCGCATTTAGGCACACTGACGTGCAAATGTTTGTGTGGGCTCTAAATTCACAATAGAAAAACTTGCATTGAAATATTCTACTACAAGTCTGTACAGATAAAAATAAACCCCTCTTCTATGTTGATAAATGGCTTTTGG
>MU883048.1:0-26653 GCA_036418205.1 Ostertagia ostertagi
TGGCAACCGTATCCTGCTATAGAGCCGTTTCGGATTCAGTACCCCTTTTTCATGCTACCATGTTCACCCCGTCCCTTTCCTCACTACTTACTTTCCATCTTCTATTCAGTATTTTACTTTCTTGCCTAGGAACTCAAGTTTTTATCAAACCAATATGAATTCCACGCGTGATCCAGGTCAATCGTGGAGACATTCGTGAAGATTGAGATCGTTTTGCCGATTTCAATATTTTTTTGCCATTCTCCCGCTTCATTCATGGTCAATGATATCGATAATGTTGAAAAAGGTATCGGAACTTAGTTCAGCGAAACACTTTTACCTCTGCCCTAAAAACCCCGAAATTGCATCGAGCGCGCAGCAGCGTGTGGTAGTTTTGAAAAATTTCCGTGAACTACACCTGAACTCTATAACCCTATTTCACCAGATTTGACGCGACCTTCCCATCTCCAAAGTCACTTTGCCGACCCCAGCCTCTCCGCCAGACTTGAACGGATCGAGAGTTCATCCTGGACGAGATTTCTGCCCTGTCCAAATAACTGTGACTCTTAACACGTGGAAAATCGTCACGGCACATCGTGTTGTGGAGTGTCCTTCAGAGTGACAAATCGCGTTCGCTAGGTAACGCCGATCCCACTGAGCTGCTCACAAGGAATGGGCAATTGGTCCTTCCTTCCATTTGAAATGAAATGTTCACTTAAATAGTACGTGCCTTGAGTGCCTAGAGTTCGAATCTGCTTTTGTTATCTGTGGAACGATTGAAAGAAGGTATGAAGCGGGAAAGAGTAGTGCTAGTGACGTTGTCTAACAGGCAAGAGGTCGAGGGATCGATAGTACGAGTAAGTACTTTTGCTCTTTTCAGAAATGTAGCAAGAAAGACATTTAACATATCTCTGAAAAAGCAGAACACTGGACCCGCATCGAAATCGATCTTATGACCTTCTTGCCTGTGAATCAGGGTCACCATCCACTGTGCTTTCCTGCTTCATAGCTTCTTTGATTAAATCTTATTAACCCTTTGACGACCGTGTGGCCCGCCGGTGGGCCACACTTTCGCTCGGTGGCGACACGTTTTTAGGGGTTTATTTTGGCATTTTTTATGTTTCAAAACTACACAAATACATTATCGAATTCGCGGAATAATGCGCTAATTACTAATAGTGAAATTGTTGGAGAGTTAATGATTATTGATGAAAAAATTTAGAAAGAAGTGAAGTGACGCATTCATAACGGCGGTCGTCAAAGGGTTAATGAAGGTAGATTAAACTCAGCGTTTCGTGGCACCCACTTGAGTGTACATTTCATTTTGAATAGCCGAACTGACCAATTGACCTTCTTTGTCAGAGGTACCACCCATAATAAGTTGACTAGAGCTATGTAGTTATTCTGGCTTGTGTGAAATCAACGACGATCCATAAAATGCGAAGGCACTAACACGAGCAATCTCCGAGAAATCAAAAAGCAAGTAGCGAGTATGACAGAGTACTGCAAAAGATTTGTTTGAAAGATGTGGAATTTCTATGGAAGGCAGACTAAGGTGAAAAATCAAGCTTTCCAAACACTTGAGCACAATCAACAGACGGAGAGAGTGCAATGAGAGTTCCATTGACCGCAGACGACTGATAACCAACCTTCAGAAAACGACCTGGTAAGAAAGGCTATAAGAGCGAAACTCCAGAGAATGGACCACGCTGAGATACTCAAAATCAACATTGTTGGAGATGGCCTGGCACTGTAAACTGGAAGCCTGCGGACCAAATGAGAAGAAAGTTATTGGCCACTTTGCCGGCATTTTTCGACAAAAGACCCAACAGGCGACATTTACTGCAACTCGTCAGCGAGATTATAAAGAAATGTGGGGTGGTACTCATTTGCAGTAGGAACTGTGTTAGACGGAATTCTGTGTGAAATGTTTGTTCGACTACTCTATTTCTGTACTAATTATCATTCACTGATTATCACCGCTGCTTTCAGACGTGCCTACGCATTTAACAGGCTTTGAGGCAGCGTTAATCAATTAGGCAATTTGTAAATGTAGCAAAAACTCTTAATGGGAGCAATGAAGAACTCCGGTATAATAATATCAAGTGATAGAATTAATTTTGATCTTTTCACTCAAATGTATCAACTGTACTTCTGGATAATCAGAAGGTATTTCGGTAGAGTACGGTTGCGGAAGGATTTCGCACTCGAGCGCGAAAATGTTTCGCTGAAAATTTCCCTGTTGGATCAATCCTTCTGCATGCAGGCGTTTCAGAGCAGCCATTTCGATAATTTCTAGGCTATCTGCGAGCTTTTTTGGCACTACCATACTTGTGATTTGTTGTCATTGATTTTTTTCACTGGTACGTGCATTCCTTATCATTGCCATTGGAGTCACCTTTGCTTTTATCACTTTTAATTTGATGAAATAAAGATCGGATCTTGGAACGCGATGGATAACGTTCATCAGATCAGATAAACTTTCAGCAGCTTCCCTTAACTATGCAGAAGAAAGCTCGGAGAATGTGATATCGAGCATTTCATTCGTAGCGTGTGTAAACAATAAACAGGTCACCGAAAACGGTGTAAGAACTGTTACATAATGTAGAGTAATGCCAAAGCTATAAGGTGTGCGCGTTTTCAGCCGCAACTGTACTTAATATTAGGTCGGTCAAAAAGTATCCGCCGTTTGAGCCCCTAACTTTGGAACACCACAACTTTGCTGAAACTCAACCTATTGGTTGAAAATGAAAATATTATGTTCACCATATTGTTCTCAATCAGACACATGCGATTTCTTCCATTACGACATAACTTCAAATTGTTCTAGGCCAAAAGCTGTAGGAAGGCGCATTTGACATGCCCCAGTTCTCAACGCGATTTCTCCTCCAAGAATTACGTTGAGGGCGGGGAATTGGTGGTCCGTCAGAGATAGATCTGAGCTCTGTGAAGGATGGCAGAAGAACTTTAGAGGCACTTCGAAAGGTTCAGTAGGAATGATTCTTCAAGCCTTTCAAGATTGAACTTTTTATACAAGGCTTACGTTTCGGCTTCTTCGCCTTCGTCAGAGCCTGAAATGGTCAAAAGCATATGTAACTTGCTCGCTCAAACGCCTCAACAGAAAACTCAAGACTATTTCACTAGACTAGGAAACTTCCAAAGGTATTGATCGATAGAGACATGGGACTGCTCACCTTGAACTCCGCCGCTAAGACAGGAGGACGACCACCCTCGTACTAACTAGTATGTGGTAACTTAGAAGTACCTCCCACCGACCTCATGGTAGATCAAAGGTTACAAAGGTTTGTCACGCTGTCAAAGTTGTAGAAGTGAGTATATAGGGGAAACAGGCCGCCCCCTATGCGTGCGGGTTAAGGAACATCTGGATGGGCTGGGTAGATCACACAACACATACCCCCCTAGGAGCTCATCGGGTTATACACCACGCAGGTTCATCGTTTGGCGTTTCCGTGTCCATATTGGCGCTGGAACCCGAGGTCGCGGCGCGCAAGACGCTGGAAGCATTTTGGATCACTGCTAAAGACCCTCAAATGAACAGGAAGGAGGAGTGTGTGGCCATAACCCGCGAACTCGCACCCTTCCTCGACCTTTGTAACCTTTGATCTACCATGAGGTCGGTGGGAGGTACTACTAAGTTACCACATACTAGTTAGTACGAGGGTGGTCGTCCTCCTGTCTTAGCGGCGGAGTTCAAGGTGAGCAGTCCCATGTCCTCTATCGATCAATACCTTTGGAAGTTTCCTAGTCTAGTGAAATAGTCTTGAGTTTTTGTTGAGGCGTTTGAGCGAGCAAGTTACATATGCTTTTGACCATTTCAGGCTCTGACGAAGGCGAAGAAGCCGAAACGTAAGCCTTGTATAAAAAGTTCAATCTTGAAAGGCTTGAAGAATCATTCCTACTGAACTAACCATGCCAAGATTGCAAGAAGGTCGAACATGGACTATTCTGAACCTAGTACCAGCCGAACATTTTCGACTTGTGAAAGAAGTGCTGTCCTTGCGACAAAAGATTGTCGCTGTGAGACAGACCACCCACTTTCTGAATCGCTGTCTTCATCACCGTATCACGCCAAACTTCATCAAGAACAAGCGGTTGGATGAGGTATGCGGACTTCCTAAGGACTCTCAACGACTACGAGCAATCGAACATCAAATTCTCAAAACAGCATTGAAATCGAAACGTGATCAGTTGTATTCGTGTTTGAAGAAATGTGTTGTGAAGGAGAAGCATTGTGAACGTTTCGTGCCGGAGCGCCTTTGGAAGAGAATAGTGGGTGAGTCAAAAAGCATTTGTGATTCTGTTCGCTCTAAGGCTAAGACAAGGCTACAAGAAAAGTTCAATAGATTGGCAGACCAACAACGGTATTGTAGATCACGAGACGTGCAAACTGGTAACCTTGTTGACACCGACCCCGACGGCTCTAGTAATGTGGCCGCATTACCAAAATCGCGAGTCACGGTTTTAGGCAACATCACTCTCTCCAGCGACGCGCGTTCCCTACTAGAACTGGGTCCAAGTTTTGCCCCTGTGCAATCAATAACCCCAAATGTTTCGCGTAAGATTGTTGGGTACCTGCAAACCCTCCATGAACGTCTCCGATACAGAGCTAACGCAGTGCGGCGGGATGGAGGCGCGGTAGATACGGCAAGCAATTTCCCTGCTCTACCTTTTCCGCTCAATTTCTATAGGCCACAGGAGGCCAACGCTTGCAATAGACACTAAGTTCCGGCTGCTTGCTACATCGGTCTTCAGAGTGGTACGGCAGCACGCCGAGAAACGAACCAGCTCAAACCTTACACCATCACAAAAACGTGGATTCAAGGAATTACGCGATTGCGTTAAGGCCGGTAGAATTCGATTGTCAATTAGCGATAAAGGTGGAGAATTTGTTGTTCTCTCACAAGAACTTGATAAGGAAATAACGAAGCTGCACCTAAGCGACGACACATTATATTGCAAATCATCCGAAAAGGAATATAAAAAGCAATATCGAAAACTGAATAGAATTTGGTGCAGTGTGGCGAAGACTGCTGGTGTCCCCAGTAGCACTATCAGTCGCCTGAAAAGTGACCTACCGGCCTGCCCCGTCCTGTACGTACTGATCAAAACACATAAGCTCACAACACTGGACATGATGTCGGTAGACCCCACCAAATTCAAAGTTAGACCCATAATCAGCAGCATTGGGGGACCTGCGGACAAAATATCTTGGTTTCTCAATATTATATTAGGGCAACTACTCCGGTACATCCCCGCCCACCTGACCAACACTAGCATGCTACTCAATAAGTTGTCCAGCGCTAGCCTTCAAGAAGGCAGTGTGGTGGAATCATTCGACGTCACATCCCTATACACTAATGTATCGAATGATGCAGCGTTGGAAGCCACACACGAATTACTTTGCGAGTATGAACCTTCTCTCCATCTGTACGGGTTCACGATCGCGCAAGTGATGACGATCTTGGCAGAGTGCCTGAAATGTTCCTTTTTCAGATGGGCGGGCGAGTACTATAAGCAGTTACGGGGCTTGGCTATGGGGCAACGACTAGCGCCTGTGCTGGCCATAGCGTTCATGTCGAAAATTGAGAAACCCGTACTGGACCGTAGCCCAATCCTATATTACCGCTACATCGATGACTGCCTTATCATATGTTCAACTCAGGAAGAAATGGACATTTGTTACGACCTCCTGAATAAGCAGTCAGAAAACATCAAATTTACACGGGAAAAGCCCGTGAAGGATTGGCTACCTTTTTTGAATGTTCAAATCCAGGTAATACGGGACACAGTCAGAACAAAATGGTATCGCAAACCAAGCTGTAAGAACATAATTGTTCATTACCAATCGGCGCACCCCATAAAAACTAAGCACGCGGTGGTCAGCAATATGTTCAGAGTCGCAAAGAAAGTTTCATCCGATACTGAGCTGAAGAAGGAGTCTCTGAGCATGGCCCAGAGCATCGCCTTGATGAATGGATACCCGTGCTCTGGGTCAACACGACGGAGGTATCTCACGACTTCGACAGTCCGCGAAAGAACACCTTCCGACAAGGTGACTTTTTGTTTGCCTTTCATATCCGAACAAGTGAGCAGATCTATCCGATCAATTGTGCATCGGTGTGGTCTCCAAGACGATGTAAGGATTGTCGAGATACCTCCATACACCCTTCAGAGACACATCATTCGCAATCGACTCTATGATACCGTATGCGGCACCCCTAACTGTGTGGTATGCCCTTATGGCAAAGAAGGTGACTGCATGAAGGTGGGAGTGATCTACTCAATACGCTGTCAAAGTTGTAGAAGTGAGTATATAGGGGAAACAGGCCGCCCCCTATGCGTGCGGGTTAAGGAACATCTGGATGGGCTGGGTAGATCACAAACACATACCCCCCTAGGAGCTCATCGGGTTATACACCACGCAGGTTCATCGTTTGGCGTATCCGTGTCCATATTGGCGCTGGAACCCGAGGTCGCGGCGCGCAAGACGCTGGAAGCATTTTAACTGGATAAACCCTCAATGCTGCTAAAGACCCTCAAATGAACAGGAAGGAGGAGTGTGTGGCCATAACCCGCGAACTCGCACCCTTCCTCGACCTTTGTAACCTTTGATCTACCATGAGGTCGGTGGGAGGTACTACTAAGTTACCACATACTAGTTAGTACGAGGGTGGTCGTCCTCCTGTCTTAGCGGCGGAGTTCAAGGTGAGCAGTCCCATGTCTCTATCGATCAATACCTTTGGAAGTTTCCTAGTCTAGTGAAATAGTCTTGAGTTTTTGTTGAGGCGTTTGAGCGAGCAAGTTACATATGCTTTTGACCATTTCAGGCTCTGACGAAGGCGAAGAAGCCGAAACGTAAGCCTTGTATAAAAAGTTCAATCTTGAAAGGCTTGAAGAATCATTCCTACTGAAAGCACTCTATCGCGTCAGTGTACTTGAACAATTTCGACTTTCTACAGATGGTCCAGATGTACCGCAACGTCACTATTGCGCACTAGAGTCTCCCACGACGTTTTGTGCCAACGAGTTAAATTTGCCTCACGACGATTATCCAGATTTTTTTGAAGAAATTGGATATGAACTGAACCTGTGCTGACCCATAACATTGGTTTCGTTGACGACGAATGCTTTCTAGCGGATCGGCTGCAGTGGATGGCGACATTGTAGTGAATGGAGCTGAAATTTTACTGGCGACTTTAAAGTAGTTAGTAGCGACAGCAAATAATCAGCAAGAACATCCTCGTAGCTCTGGAGTCCGTTCCACGCCATTAAAGCCACGAGTCAGGATTAGGCAACCAGCAGAAGTTCTTCCCAGGGTGCGATAGTGGGCTCCCCAAGCACTGAGGGCGCGACACTATCGCGACCCAAAAGTGCGCGGCAATGGCGCTAAGGCCTTGCCCGCCGCGCTGCCCGCGCTGCCAGCGTAATCCACCACGGCATACGTGGTCTCTGCGTCCTCTCGCGTACGACGTACTATCTCGCGTTCTCCCTCTCCTCGCAGCGCTGTGTCTCTCCGTCGTACTACGGCCGGCCTCCTAAGGGAAATTTAGTGTTTTCTATGGTGCTTTTTGCTTTTTCTCCTCACTAATGTTCCTCATTGCACCCCTTGCCTAATGTTTGAACAAAATAACGCATCAATTCAATCCCGACTCGTGCCTTTAAAGGAATCTTTCGCGGAAAATTCTTGCATTCTTTCTTACATGAATGTGTCAGTTGTGATCACTGGAAATAGCACACAAAGTTTCACGCATGAAGATTCGGTTTCCGAAGAGAAACAAACGTACAAAAACTACTGGACAATCGAAGGTAATTCGGGCGGAGCCAAAGGCGAGGCATGGAAAGAAGTTGGCCTTTGGCCGGCTACGTATCAGGCGACGCAATGAAAGAATCGGGTTAAAGCGCGCGATTTCGGAGAGTAGAGACAAATCGATCGATAGAATAGGATGGAGTAGAAGTGTAAGATGTGAATGCAATAAAGCAGAAGGCCAGAAAGAGTTTCTAGTGAAGGCACTCCAAGAACCAAGTGGAAGCATCCCCGTCGCCAGCATTTGTGAAAGACGTCCGTGGGCACTTTGAACGCGTAGCAGCCCTTTCGATTTTTCGAATTTTACCAAAACAAAAGCAATATTTCTTTTCTTCTTATCGTGGATAATGAGTCTCAAGCCAGTGATTTATGGCTGAAATAGAATCATGATTTTTCCGCGCAAGATTCCTTTAATGATACCGAGACAGTACAGCAGAAGTGCACAATGCAGCCCAGACCACGGTTCTGCCATCGAAGTCCCTTTGACTGAAGACCAGTGTGTCTTTATGATTCCTCCATCAGCTGCGATATCCACCAATCCTTTCTTAATTACACCTATTCCTATCGAAAAAGTTATAATAATTTCAAGGGAGCCTTTCGATATAGTAACCTTGATGAGTGTTGCTTCCTACCACCTTTTGGATCCCACTTCATTCCCATGTGACTCAGAGCCAGTCTGACCTTCCAGTGAATCTGGTTTTCGATGAAAAGCTAGGATTCCCATAAAATATGATCAGGAGATTGGCCACACTTAGCAACCATGAAACAATTGGCCTTCGCAAAAGCTGTTCTGTGGTGCAAAGCTTGAATATTTCAGGTCTACCAAGGAGTAATGTGCTACTCACAAGCGTAAGCATGCTCGAAGAATCTCAAATTAATTGATAAGCAGAAGTTTTAGTTATAGATTCTCTTGCCCGCTGTGCCCCTTTACCTTTAAACGCAAACCCCGGGATTGGCTTGACTAGTAGGATACCACTGGGAAATTGTAAGGTCTGTACCTACCTAGATCACTCCAGCTTCGTCGCAAAAATTGCGGCGCTAATCCTTACGGGCCTGCAACCATCGACCCAATTTCCAACGCTCCCACCCACCGCGAGAGGTGGTGAGATCAGCGTGCATTGATGTAGAGATCAGCGTGCTCTCTCAAACGACGTGCTCTCTCGCGTTTGACCGCCCTTTCTCGTACCACATCCGACCCTGTTAAAGGGTAAGACCTTAGTTTCAGCGTTCGTAAAGATTTCTCTTGCTTTCCTTTCCACTTTCAGGGCGTTCCGCAGCTAAGTATCACTACTGAGCGCTGATAGCACTAGTTCAATCCCAGAGTTTACGCGACTTTCAAAGAGAACAGTTTTCACAACCACTTGCTCTGAGACCGGAATATCACCGCTGGGCTTTGTCACGGAGGCTATCGATATTCTGAAAAAGAACTCAAAACGTGATTTTCAGCTGCATTATTTAATAGTATAGACCTAGATAATCTTACAATTGCTTTTCGTCGAGTGGCTGCCCTGCACACGCTCTATGATGCGCTGTCAAGCCTCTGTATTAGGTTGGAAAGAAAGTTCTGCAACACTCTTTCTAAAATTTCTTTTTTTTCTGAAAAATTCATAGGTAACATTTATGACTAACAAATGGTAGAGCATTCTCGAGGCTTCAATCCACGAGGTGGATATAAGTGCTGCAGTCAGTAGTTATCCAAGAAAATTCAAAAAACCTCGACCACTAGTAAATCCATACTCCGAGTCACTGTCTAGTACAAATGTCTCCATAACTATGGATTCGTGTCAACGACCAACACTATCTGCAATAGCTTCAATAGGCATGTCGTTCACCGCTACAGCGTGTTTCACCTTTACCAGCGCTTTCGATCTTTTGATATTTTTATAAGAAGCCAGCAGCGTCCCGCACACTCCATTACAGGTAGGGCTCTTACGGAAGCTCCACTACAAATTCTTCGTTATGGGCACCATTGTGTAGGTAGAGGTCTAGGAACTCCAGAAGCTGGCCGAGGCAGCTCGTCAAGAGCCCTCGTACCGCGACAATATTCATTTCTTTCATGACATTGCGAATCACCATGATCCGAAATGAGCCCGGTAAGAAATTCTGGAGCTGCGGCAAGATTTCTTACCTCTCTTAGCGTATTCCCCTGGTCGAGCTATAAATGACTGCCACCTATCCTGGACCTTAAATCATCATCTTGATGACGAAATAATTAGACGATCAACTCCAACTCGAAAGTGAGGTCGCCTCCTTTCTCGACCCGCACTCCGCTGGGTTTTGGCAAAGGAGCATCAAGAAATTTTCTGAGCGTTGAAGACAAGTGGCGTACACAAGATTATAAGTAAACGATTATGATGATACATGTAAGATTACTAGTAAACGATTCCAATATCGATATTTACCGGTTTGTCTTACATTACGAGCATCTTGTCTACATACTGTCCCCTTTTTTGCACAGATCATCCACCCTGGAGCTTCCTCCACCCTTAGCCCTAGCAGAGGTGTCCATTCTCCTGGTCCAGGACCGTTTCCTTGGACCATGGCAGGCGGAAATATGAAGCATCTCAGGGTTTCTTCCACATTACACCGATACTTATCAGAAATATACTTTAAATCAGTAAATTATGTGTCATAGCGCGTCGCACACTTTAGTGTTGGAGAAGTGTCCACCCGAAACTGGACTTTTACCTCATAAGGTATAATCGCTCACCGTGCATGAGAAGAGCACAGATTGCAAGATTTGGATCAGCAAGTTGTTTTGCCCACTTCCGTTCGAAAACGTAACGGGCAGATTCCACTTGGAAGACACAGAAAGACGTGGGTGGGAAACTGCTGTAATATAAATTGCTTTGCGTAAATGAAATATGAATATAATCATTGTTTCAATAATCAGCCCATCATGCCTCTCGTACCCCATCGGCCCTGTACGCAAAAATCACGAGAAAAAAAAAAAAAAAGAAAAAAAATAACACAAAACAGCGCGCCTACTCGCCAAGTTCGGTTATGCACCACGCTGATTTCCTTTTCACATTTCTAGCTTGCTCGAAATTTCATGACACTCCCAGCACTTACCGTTTGCGCTTTCTGACCGCCCGCCAGCGCGGGTTCGCACCATCTCGCTATGTCGGCAAGTGCGCACACAGTTGCGCTACGGAACCCATTGCATGTGCCACCACCCCCCCCCCCCCTCAGTTTTCATGATCTACTTACCATGGCTTGCCAGCACTCACACGTGTAACGTGCTGAGCCGGTCAGCGATATCGACATAGACCGCAGGTCAGAAAGCTTTACCAAATGACTTTCACTGGTTTTCGATTGCTTTTTGGCCCAGTTCGCCTTGCGAATGTTTTCAAGACTTTAAACTTCAAAAACTTCGAAAAACAATCAAAAACAAGCTAAGAATAGTGTCGTTTGATTTCGATTTAATAGGAGCTGAATTTATGACGTGCTTCTCAAAAAATGGATCGCGTCGAAGCGTTGTACCATCTTGAATCACTCTTTTCTTCAACACTATCCAGCTAAGGTGTTCATATAGCACATAAATGATTGGCCATTCACAGCTGGCTGGTTCAAAACATTAGCGCTTGTACTGGGCGGCACTAGTATGGAGCCGCTTCCTCTGTATCTGACAAAGAGTCCTCTTCTATTTTCACTATCGCCTCTGCTGCTTTTAACAGCACACATGGAGGGATCATCCATGTTGAATTGGGAAATAAGTCTTGCTCCAGAGCCACGTTTTTGGGCACCTCAAAGAGAATCAACTTTATTTTGGACGCCTGCTCTGCCGAAGCCTGAAGCGTCCACATGTTACAAGTCCTGTGCTTAGGGATAATATGATTCGTATTTGCCATCTGCCTCATAACCAACTCTGATACTTTCTCCAAGTGGACGAGGATTTATAGCATAGAACATAGTAAAATGTAAGGGGCATAAAGTTGAGCGAAGGTATGGATCACCAGTGCGGAAATTCTAGCGGAAGGAGAATCTGATCGAGTTCATTGATGGGTGGCGTGGCGATGGGTTGGCAACGATGGTGCTGTGCGGTTCGCGGAAGGATGGATAACCAATCGGCAGACAGTGTATGTTTTCTGAGCAATCGCTTAAGCAGCAACGACCAAGCGCGTCGAAGTGAAGCCGGCTTCTATCACCCGAAATAGCTAAGCGTCAGCCTATGGGCCTGTTTTGCAAGATCCATACTCAACACGTTAACACGTTGACCACATCGCGCGTTTTGTGCTTTTGCACCTCGTGGGACAGCCGCCGCCCACCAAATCCATGGATTCTAGGTGTTTTGAAGATCCCAATACTCAGATGCAATAATGTTTTTTCAATGATTTTTCAGTCAGTCTAGCTATCAGGAGTTACAGTAATGGAAGTTTGACCGAAATGACGTGTTAAGGCCATGAAAAGGAAATTTTTTAATTTTCTTTAGTGGTTCCAAAATTAATTTGGACGTGGTTGTTTCAGTAAAAACACATATCATCTCCATACGAATAGGTTTGTATTCACTTCTGTTATTCCTTTTTATCGAACATGACTATCTTATTGAAAAGAAAACGAGGAATGAATTGAAGAGAGCCTTTCGTTGAGCCATGTGGTTTTTAAGTATGCTATTTATGACCTATAGAATGAGTACAAAGACGTTAGAAATAAGTCGCACAAGCGCAAGAAAAAGGGATGACTTTGATGGGACGCGTTACCTAAAATCAGCTGACGACTGCTGCGAAGCGCACTATGAATTTCGTGAAATTTGTGTTTCAGCGCCTCTTATCTGCTCTTATCAGTCGTTATCACTTGGTGACCCCCACCAAATATGTTCCCGTCCCACCCCCTATATCATGCCCAAAATCAGCTCCTGACGACTGCTGCGAAGCGCACTATGAATTTCGTGAAATTTGTGTTTCAGCGCCTCTTATCTGCTCTTATCAGTCGTTATCACTTGGTGACCCCCACCAAATATGTTCCCGTCCCACCCCCTATATCATGCCCCAAAATCAGCTCCTGACGACTGCTGCGAAGCGTGCTATGAATTTCGTGACACACGCACACACACACACACACACACACACACACACACAGACAAGAGACAGACATAGCGCTTTATATATAGTGGGGTATAGCTGGATATATAGCTATATATAGAGCTGGATATATACAGGGTGTCCCAAAATTATGGGCGCCGAAATTCAAAAATTTGTTTGGCAAAAGTACTCGATTATTCTCCCTTCATTTGCTAATGATTAGTTACGCACAAGGTCCTCTTGTAACCTGTTTGATTGTAGGTGTGAAATCCCTACTATCTTCAGGAGGGCGGGAGGTCTTTCACTGCGACCTGCGATCATTCGCATGCACGAGGTGGATACCCCAATGAAGGACAATGTCAAATATTTTGTAGTTTCCACAAGGGTTATACGGAAGGTTATCCTACGATACTAGGAAACAGCGTCCATTATGCATAGGCCTAAGAGAGGTAGAAAGGCTGGCCGTTCTGCCGGAAGGGTGTCTGAAAGGTTCCATTCTCAAATTGACCGCGACCGGACGCGGAGGAGCTGGAGGAATCGAAGTCATCGATGGGAAAGGTAGTCAATGAAGAACTACATAGCCGTTCCTACCATATGCAGGAGTGCCAGCTCATTTTCGATATCAACAAGCAGCAGAGGGTCAAAGATTGCAGAAGGTTGCTTACCCGCCTCAGTGAGGACACGCACCCTACCACCCTTTCTTATGAGGAAAAATTTCCATAGCAGAGCGGATTGGCAATAGCCAGAAAGATTGCATTCCGGGCAGAAATGTCAGGAGTGCTACTCCACGCTAAAAGATTGTTTGCAAATCACCGAACTCGGTCTCAATTTCGGTTTAAAGGAACACCACGTCCAGTGGTAAGGGGCCGTTAGTTTTCCTTTGATTTCGGTAAGTTCATCAGCAAATCCGGACACTTGAGGTGAACGTAATGAAGGCTCGGCACGAGTCCTACCGTGGAAATAACCCGAGGTTGTTTCCAGCAGAAAAGTGCTCAGGCCTACATGGCCAAGTTCCTCCAAGTGTGGTGCCGAGTTCAGTTGCCCGACTTTGCTGGCACCGAGGAACGGCCATCATTTTCACCAGGTTCGCGCCCACCTCACCTCTTAGTGTGGTCGTTGAGCGAAAGTAAGGTGTGTCAAGTTCTTCACAGTTCGAGTCACTGGAAGGAACATTGAAGGAAGCCTGAGAAGAAATAGACGAGGAATTCCTGCGTGCAACGTGCGCGAAGCCTAAGAAGCGACTTCGAGCTTGCATTAGTCGCGTTGGAGAGTATTTCGATATCTAGTTGTTCCACATTGTTGGGGATGATGCAATTTACCTTATGTGTAAATTCAGTCAGCATCGTCCGTTTAGAAGCTTGAAATATATTGCTGTGTGTAGGCGCCCATAATTTTGGGACACCCTGTATATCGAAATAATGTGCACGTAGCCTACTTCTACGACTTACTACAATTTGTAAGTAGGAACGCTCTAGTGTCAACGCTGCGTAACGGAATTAACGACTTTTGCGTTCTGACGCGCCTTATCAGCCCTTATCAATCGTTATCAGTTTCTGGCACCCACCAACAATGTCCCCGTCCCACCCCACATAACACTTGTATGGTTGCTCTGGTGTCAACGCGAGCCAGGCAACGGAATCGACGACTTCAGCGTTCTGGCGCGCCTTATCGGCCCTTATCAATCGTTATCAGTTTCTGGCACCCACCAACAATGTCCCCGTCCCACCCCACATAACACTTGTAAGTATGGTTGCTCTGGTGTCAACGCGAGCCAGGCAACGGAATCGACGACTTTTGCGTTCTGCGCATCTTATCAGCCCTTATCAGTTGCTATCGCTTCCAATCATGTACCACCAATGTCCCGGGACCGCCCCACATAACACTTGTAAGTATAGACGCTCTTTTACCAATATGAACGGCAAAACGAAATTGGCGATGCTCGCTTTCTAGCCAGGGTCAACCCTACGTTGTTACGAGTAACAACGGGGGGGGGTCGTACTCAGTTGAGCTTGGAGGGGGGGTCGTACCCTCTCGGTGGCCGACAGTGGGATTCTTGGATAATAGCCAGCACGTTACGTTTTCGTAAGATGACTGATACTAGAGCATCTATAAACCACGATTCCCTCTAAATGAGCTTTCAAATGAATCAGCGAATTAGAAGGGCGCCCGAGGCGTGGCGCGCACCAAGGCAAGGGATGTAGTGCAAGCGCATGCTCGGAGCTTTCTAGCACATCCTAAATTAAACATAAAATTGGTCTTCCAAGAAGTTACGGGCAGTGAAACCTAAGAAAACCCGCGTTTTCGAGAAAATGGCTTGAAGAATACCCCTCAAAAAAAAAGTAACAACGGGACTAATTTTTGAACTGCTGACTTTCAGGAACGCTTGGGTGCTCGTTAGAAAGCTTGAATCCTGTAGTTTATTATACGTGTTCAGCTTCCCAAATGAATGACTTTGAAGGAAGTTATGATCGTTTGAAGGTCAAAAAGTCGCTTTGCACAGAAAAAAGTAACAACGTACTAAATTTTTATTAAATTAACTTTCGAAGAATTTTTACCCATGGTTGGAGAGAGAATAATTTGAATTTTCCAAATCAAATCACTTCGGCGCAGAAGCTCGAATATGAAGGAAGTTATAGCCCTAGAAAGAGGAGTGTAAAATTCTCTTGCAATTTTATTTTGGAGGAGCCACATCGATCCAAAATCCACCTGAATCTTCCGAACTACCTGAAATGTAAAAAAGAAAAACTCCTCGAATTTTCACACTCCCCGTTCGACGCCTCTTCACCGTGAGCAAATGCGCTCCACCGTCAGGAGGCCAAAGGGACTTACGTAGCAATAAATATTGATGGCAACACTGTCTCTACACAAGTGTTACATACAAGGGGGGTCGTATCAAATCACCCATGAAGGGGGGGGGGTCGTAAAAAATTTCCAAAGAGTAACAACGATAGGGTTGACCCTGCTTTCTAGCCCCTCTTATCAGCTATTATCAGTCGTTATCAGTTCCTATCACGTACCACTTGTGTCCCCATCCCACCCCCTATAACATATGTAAGAACCACTGCGCTATCGTTACTGTGACTCGAGCTATGAATTTCCGGTCAAACACACACACACAACAGACACACGCTAGCCGCTTATATATAGTAGGATACGATAGATACCCTATATTCTTGCTCCCAACCTTGCTGTTCATTTTTCGAAAAAAAGGTGATCATCATTAGGTCCTCATGACGGAAACCTTGCTCATGTTTTTCTCTGTCATTTCGCGTGTTCTTGGCGGAATTTTTAGCTTTTTTCGCCACTGGGGCATTATTCAGCATCCTCGCTTTAACTACGAACTGGACCAATCTTATCGTAATCCTCGCTTTGAGTGATTCAAGATGGGAAATTCTTCAAAAAAATCAAGGTTTTTCTTCATGAAGAATTCATTAGGGACCACCGCGTTTTTCTAAATGCACGACAAGTTCGAAATAGTAGAAATTTCAGGATGTTCTATATTTGGTCTCCGTGAAAGGGGAGGCTATTAGGGTATCGATAAATACAGTAGCGGTCAAAAGTTTGGAAACTTTTTTATTTTTGATCTAGCGTAGCCAATAGACAATGAAATTGTCCCGAATTCACATATTATATACAGAATCAAGTGTAGATTACGATGGCAACATAATTTTTTGAAAACGAGATTCGCTTTTGAAAAATACGAATTTTTATAAGAAATGGCGCGTCAAAAGTTTGGAAACTTCTCAATTCCAAAGCGAATTCGGCAAAATAGCTCTCGAATCTACATGATAAATTAGTTATTCGATGAGTAGCTGTGAATTTCTATGTCGGCGTCGTTTTTATTGACATGGAGTTGATTATAAAATAATTTTAGGACTTTTAAGTCGAACCCTGCACACTGTGAACTAAATCGCATTGTTTGGTGGGATTCTTAACTGGAATGTGGGTTGAGCGACATGCCAGTTCTTCCGTGGGATGTAGAACTCAATTAGACTTTAGATCTTGACTTGGTCGCTTCATAACAGCTTCTTTTTCTGGGTTTAGGAAGGCGGCAGTGAGGAGGTAGGCCTGCATTGGGTCATTTCCGCGATAGAAAACCCATCTTTTCCGGCTAGTTCTGACTATCGAAGGAAGCATTGTATTCTACAGACTATACTTGTACTTAGCCCAACCCACATTTCGCTGGATACATAGAACTGGGGAATCGCCGAATGGTCGGACACATCTTCATCCATGACAATACTTCCACTATTTCTGACTGTTGGAATCTGGTACTAAAATGAGGTTTCCTGTTTGACAGAACACTTCACAGGGTCCACAACATCATTTCTAGTAAGACAGAAATCCCACTCGTCGCTGAGGACAAAACTTTTACCTTATGATTAGGAAAAAACCAGAAAGTCTTCTCTTAGTTGAGAAGACTTTCTCGTTTTTCCGGGGGTAGGTAACATGCCAACCACCCTTCGAAGTATTTGAGTATGACCAATTTTCTTGTGAGAATACTTACAATTTTCTTGTGAAGAATACTTTTGTGAATGATCATTCGTCTTATGCTTACTCGGCTCCAAAAACACTAAAAACATTCGATAATATTGCTTTCGTAGAGACTGAACTACTAAGAAACAATTTCAATTTCGTATTCCGGATTGTAGGGTTTAAAAAAGGACCTCCCATGGAAAACTGCTTCCTTTGCATATGAATTCATTTTGAAATTACACATTGCTCAATGGTTGAACTAAAATTAACAGAAACAAGTGAACATTGAAGAGTAGGAATCATAATGATGAGGGAAACAAAAAGTTTCCAAACTTTTGACGCGCCATTTTTTGAAAAAAAAATCTTATTTCTTAAACATGATTATAGATTTTTGGAAATTGTTCTTTCCCATCGTATTCTGGACTTGATTTTGTTATGTAATATCTAAATTTGAGACAATTTCGTTATGTGTCGGCCGCGCTAGATCAAAAATAAAAAAGTTTGTCAAAACGTCCAAACTTTTGACCGCTACTGTATAAGTGATCTATTGCAGAAGCTGGCATGCCAATCCAAGAAAGAAGGGCGTCGTGTGGAACAAAGCCGCTTTAGTTGCAGTTCTTCTTGGATTCCGGGAGCCCCGCCGCCGAAAATTTCTCTAGGCGCCAGCTGCCGTTGGTTCTCCAGTCACAAACCAGTGTGTCGATCCTTGTTGTTCGTGTCGTTTCGCTGCAAATTCGCATTAAAGATTTGAGTGAAAAAAAACAATCTCTCGTAATCAGTTCAGAATTGCATCGCGAAATATTTGTTCGAATGACCTTTTCATTAAACTTCCATAAATACGATTGTGTTTCCCGACTGTCTTTTATTTTAGCTGTATACATTTTCGTTATCGCTTCATCAATGTTCATTCTGATGGCTACCTCGCAGCCAGGAGTCACCAGCTCAACACAAGCTCATACTCCGCTTTCGGAGAAGACAACTCTCGATTTGCTGATGTTACTGGGTAGCCTGATTCGGTTACGACTTCACTGTATGAAGACAAGCTTCGCGAAAGTCATGATGGAACAGCTCCCAATTTGGCTTCAGTAGTGCGAGGGAGCCGTCAAAACCACTCAGTATCTTCTTTCTACGAATTAACGTCCGACCGCATGTTGCAGTGCCAATTGTCACGTACTGAGGGAAATAGGCAAGTACGACACCACATCCACCGTATAGCACTGGCAACGTTCCATCGGGCTATGGCTCCCCTACGCTCTGAATCAGCACCTGCGAGAGAAAAAGTTAAAGCATACGAAAACTCCAGGAACGATCTCCAAATTCTCCAACCCCCACTTCACTCATTCTGGGTGGAAAGCTTTCAAAGATTCCCCTACAGATGAATGAATATCAGTGATCATGATGGAGGTTATGCTTTTGACCAATTGCTCTTAAAGAGAGATAAAAGTAAAGAGAAGTGTCAAAATTCGGACAGGAATTATGAGAAAACCCAGGACTCTATGCAAGAAGCACTGCATTCGCCTCTTCTTCTTCTTCATTAGCGTCTATCCCGCTCGTAGGCGGGGTCCGCTTTCCTTATATGCTCATAATTCACATGGCGACATTACTATTTGTGATGTGACGTGGGTGCTCGTAAGCAGGGTCAACCGTCACGTTCGAACATTTTCGGGATTTTTGCGACCCCCTAGCTCTCGAGGGGGTCCAGTTGCGACCCCCTGTTTTTGTTAATAAGAGTGCTAGACATGAATCCGTTGCGCCAGAAAGCGTCTGCGCGTCGTCGCGTCGGCCTTGGAGCGCGGCAGGTATCACCCGGGCGCTGGAAGAACGGGACGCGGCGAAGAAAAAATTTTTAGAGGGGAATAACTTTCTTGGGACGTATTTTTTTGACTTGTTGAGGTAGATTTTGATTGTGCCTGAGGTGCGCTTCCAGAAAACTACAAGGATTGCCTAACTCTCCGGAAAGTACTTCTGTTAGAAGTGGAAAACCCAAAATTCTAAGAAGGCGCACCTTCAACTTTGAAGGCCCATAAAATCTTTCGTATGCGACATTTTGGAAATCTGTAAAAAGTTTCAGAAACTTCAAATATTTCTCTAACAAAATAGTATAAAAAGTTTAGTGATTGTCCCCTTTTTCAAAAAATTGTCCCGTTCGAACATTTTTCGTGCAAAAGCGAGTTTTTGGGCTTTAAAGCAACAGTCCAGGCAGAAGTGTTTTGTTAGTGCTGTGCCATACAGGTTTTTTAGGGTGGAATATTTATTATGCCTGACGTTTCGACGATTTCGTCGTTATCAAAGGCCTGAAAGCATATCGAAACGTCTTGTGATGTTGCCGTTCCGCTCATAGCTGACCCACTCCTACTAAATGTAACAGCTCCCCCGCGCGACTACGCGCGACTACGCGCGACTCATAGAGCAGAAGTTCGAATAACGGTCAACTCACCTTAATTCCACCAGGACGGGCCGCTCAGCTCCGCGAGTCAATGGAGAAAAGTGAGACTGACCGCTTGTGTGCTGCTAGCAAAGTGCGCACGTGCCGTACGTTACGTTTGCCTAATCAGAGCTCACAAAGCGGAATGTATGGCAAGAAATCATCAGTTATGGAAATGCACTCATTCCTGTTATTCATACTCGGATTGCGTTGTTTTATCCAGAAGGCCTCGAGAGTTTTCCTAGCACCGATATCACTCTCGTACGCCAGAATCGTGCACTTAACGTCAAAGTCACAACCCGCATGACTTTCCCTCCTATGTTTGCCAAGCGGTGCGGTCCAAACCTTCCCTTCGTTTACTAGCCAGATGTTCTTTTATACGTACACCCAACTGTCTCCCAGTTTCTCCAATGCGTTACATGTTGAACACTGAAGCTGGTAAACCACAGATCTTTGTGCACAGTCTCCTACCTTTCCATACGGGCAGATCACGCAGTTATCCATGGTGCAATTCCGGTCGTAGAGGCGATTTCTGACCAATTGATGTTTAAGGTTGTCTCTTGGTGTACTGACCAAGATAACATCATTGGCCAGGTCGGCTCTTCTCAGACACTCTTGTATAACTGCACTAAAGTGATCCGATATAAACGGAAGTTGAAGATACAACTTATTTTGAGCTCCATATGGAAAAGGCCTTGGTCTGCTACGTTCACTCCGCTGCCGTGCTGTGTAACCATTGAGATTAGCAATTTGATGAGCTAATCTTCTGGACTCTTCTCGCTCCTCGTCACCGGTGCACACCTCCACAGCTGTTCTGTACATGTTACGCAATACTGCTCGTTTAACAGCTTTTGGGTGCGCTGACAGTGCGTGAATGATGATATTTTTGGAGCTTTTCTTCCTATACCATTTCACATTGTAAAAGCCATTGGATACCTTGACCTGGGTGTTCAGGTAAGGTAACCAACCATCGCGCGGGACCTCTCGAGTGAGCCTGATGTACTGCGACTGACTGTTAAGAATATTGAATAATTCATCCATTTCGGATTGGGTCGATGTGATTACAAA
Source organism: Ostertagia ostertagi (assembly GCA_036418205.1). NCBI lineage: Eukaryota > Metazoa > Nematoda > Chromadorea > Rhabditida > Trichostrongylidae > Ostertagia > Ostertagia ostertagi. The sequence continues at coordinate 20,795 of MU883048.1, forward strand.
ACAGTCGTCGATGTAGCGGCAGTACATGATGGGCAAGCGTGCTAGCACTGGTCGTTCGAATTTTATTCATGAAGCAGCGGCCTAAACCGGCTGGCGCAACGCTAGCCTAAAGATCATGCTTCGTTCGATTCTACTCGTGAAGCAGACGGCTAGAACCGGTGCTGGGCAAGCGTGCTAGCACTGGTCGTTCGATTCTACTCGTGAAGCAGACGGCTAGAACCGGTGCTGACCGTTGTCCCATTGCAAGCCCTCTGATTTGTGAGAAATATCTTCCAGACCACTTAAATATATTGCAGTTCAAACATTCTTTGATCAGAATCATTGAGCGGAGCGGCAACATCACAAGACGTTTCGATATGCTTTCAGGCCTTTGATAACGACGAAATCGTCGAAACGTCAGGCATAATAAATATTCCACCCTAAAAAACCTGTATGGCACAGCACTAACAAAAACACTCATGAAGAATGCCCAGGTTTCAAGAAAGACGGACATGGGAACTACTACAAGAAGTTCCAGGCAGGGTTTCAACCATTTGGTTTTCAAGTGGTGGAAACATGCCTCAGCCTGATTGGAGTTCATGGGAAATGTCACAAACTTCAAAACTTACCTCTGAAAGGCGTTGGAAGCAGTCGAAATCCTTCAAGAGGGGCGGATCCACCGATCCGTGGTGGGGCCGCCTCCAAGCAGCTGTGCAGAGCGCTTGCTCGACTAGCGGTCGTTGCGGGACCGCCGCGCTGTATGAGGTCGATTCCATAAGAACGCAATTGAAGCGCTTCAATTTCGATTGCTGGCAAATAGTTATGTATTTGCAAGCATGCAGCTATTTGCCAGCAGTTGCAATTGGAGCGCATGTACTACGGGCAGGTTCGGACAACTCGTCCAACACACGTCTCCCTAAACGGCAGGGGGAGTCCCTGTCTAAGCCCCTGCCCGACGTTTTTTTCTACTTTTTCTTTCTCCATTGACCAACTTCTCACCTGCAACGTCATTATAGGTGGTCCTTACCCGCGAATTCGTTCCTGGATTGTTGCTTTAAGCGGGCATAACTCACTTCGTTTTCACTTCTGAGATGCACTTTTTTACGGGGTTGAAGCACAGGATTTGCTCTTTCTGAACAAGCACCAAACCGTTTTTCAAAATCCATTTTCCGAGAAAATCACACGTTCGAACATTTTTCCCATAGGTTTTTGAGCAGCACATGCGAGTTTTTGAGCTTTCAGCAATAATAACTTCCTTCAAAAAGCTTGTGGGGGAGACGGAAGACATTTTTGAAGAGATTTACGCTTACTCATGTATATTACAGTTCTCTAGAAGAAGCGCCCCAAAAAATTAGGTCTTTGAAGAACTTTATTTTCAGCCCCGAGAAGTCAAACCTTTCATAAGGATGCATTCAACACTTCTTTACTGCGTAGGAAAACACCGTAATTTGCCTAAAACTGCCTCTCTGTGCATAATAAATCGAATCTAATGCGGTCTGCACAAGCAAGTCTTGCCCTCGGATACGCCACGCACGCGCCTGTGGCTGGCAGTCCTCGAAATTGCGACCCCCTTCCGACCAAAATGCGACCCCTTCGTTCGAACAGTTCGAACGGACGGTTGACCCTGGTCGTAAGCCGGCCTGTCACGAGGGCCTGTCGAGCGCCTTCGTCCGTGCTCGGCTCAGCCCACAAAGTGGGCACTTCTCAGTGGCACCCCTTGGAGGAACGGACACCGCCACCACTGCCATATCTCATTCACTGAGCAGTAATAACATAGGGTGGAACTATTTCGTCCCTGCGGCAGGTAACTTCGTGCCAAAAATAGAGATGTTGCTAGTCTCGATAACAAACTAACCCAGAAATTATGGCCCCTTCGGCAGGTTATCTTTCCGTTCCAATTAGTTCTCCACCTTCTATGTGCTAGTGATCCAGTAGCGTTCTTGGAGTCCTGCTATAGAGGGCAGCTAATAGAATTCAGGTAAAAGTGGTCAGTGGTGCAGGATGGAGAAAAAAAAATGAGAAACGTATCAAAATCCAAGAAATGCACCTCGCCCTGTCGGTAATGATTTCCGCATGATGTCTCAGCGCAGTTCGCTGTTTAGGACCACACCTTAGTTGTCATTCTTATGTGGGGATAACAGTCTTCGTCCTGCTCCTTCACGAAGTAAGTTTCGCCTTCGTCGGGTTGCGACCTTATTGTGATCTTGCCCTTCAGTGTATTGTTGCCCTCGCACATAAGTTAAACAACATTCACGCCGATGGCCGCCCATATGGGCTGCCAACAACATGCGCTCTTGGGACGATGGCAGCCCATATGGGCTGCCAACTGATAATCGCTTGCCAGGCGCTAGGAATGGACAGATAGGTGGGCAAACCTCGTAATCGAGTGTAAAATGCTTTTAAATTCCTTCACGGGAAAGTGAATAAATGCTCTCTTTAACCACTATTTGTCGTTCTGATCGAAATCCTACTGTTATATGTTTAGATAATCTTTACGCATTGGACATTGCAGAAATTATTTTGTGACATTCATGTTTTTGTTCATTTACAAAACAAAATCTGCGGTTATGTGGTGAGGCGGCGGCGCCCACAAAAGGTGGAAAAGGGGCGTCGTCGTGAATGTGTTATAGAAGGTTCTAATTTCTGTAGTGAATCCACCACATCTCGAATGTAAACAAATACCGAAACTTCATTGATAATGATAGGCCTAAAGTTAGCCTATATAGCTGGTGGAAATTGGTATGGTAGGTCGTTACTAGCTTATTGAAGACTCTGCAGGTGGTCAGTTTCTAAAGTGGGTTCTCTAGCACCTCTGCACACATTTCTAGTACTGCTATCCGTATATTCATTCCAGAAATGTCGAAACCACTCGGTAATAAACCGGGCGAGCCACCATTCCAATTGAAGGTTTGGTTTCAGAACGGTACAAATACAGCAGTTATAACTGTTCTTCTCTAAACCTTTCTTAGGTTGATCCCGATACGAAGTTAGTCTTCAAGTACAAGTTGAATGAGCCATGCACTATCGAATTGAAAATCACGAATACCACAAAAGATCGACAAACGTTTAAGGTAGACCTTGAAGAGCACATTTCAATCCAAGACGCCGGGCTGCTCATGTCTTTGGGGGGACGGGGGGACATCCAGCCAATTACTGTGCTTTGAGAGGTACAAGCCCGGGGAAAGGGGAAGGCATTCTGAGGGAGCACGTGAGCTATTTGTGTTCTCTCTGGAGTTTCTCCGCTTTGCTGGGCTTAGTCCTAGCCTCACTTAACAGCTCTGTATTGGATGCCCCCCAGGGCATGAGCGCTTTGATGCAAACTATAACAATAGATGAAAAAATCATGGACTTTTGACGGCTCACCCGGGGGGGGAGGGGGATTTTCTGCCAAAATGCTCGTACTGAACAAATGAGCCCTCATGACCACGATGACGAGCAATCGTGACGCATAAACAGCGATCAATCCCAGCGTTTCCTCTTCTTATGGTTCGTGCGAACCGTGAGCTCTGCGTTCAAGTTGTCCCACCTGATCACTTTGTACATATTTGCGAGTGAATAGGGACGCGCCCTTGATCCTGCTCTTCAAAACAGAGATTCAGGTCAAATGCACGGACAATGATATCTGATATCTTCCGAGTTCGACCGCCGCTCTCGTTCGTAAAAGCTGATGAAACAGCCGTGGTAAAGGTACGCTTCAGTAATCAAGATCAGAAAATGACTGCTATCAAATCTCTATGGCATCGTTAGCGAAAACAAAATGAACTGATAACAGAGAGCGCATAAAATCACTGCCGATTCAGAGGAAGGATACGGTACGGTGAAATGGGACTTCCTATAAAAGTGAAGAACAACCCGTTTTGATCTCCGAGTGCTACAAGAACGACTCATCAGTATGGTTCCCTAGGATTCCACCGTAACCACGTTGCACTGGGGCGCGCTGTTGAGCACTGGAGCGCGCAATCGGACGGCGCACGTGTACACCGGTCCTTTGATCGGGACTGAACCTGGGACACCATAGCACCTTTTCCTCGACCATTCGGAGGGCAGGCCTCTTAAATGTGCAGCACTGGCAGACGATGCACACACGGCACGCAGATCTGGCGCCTTGCAGAGAAGCAAGTGCTCACCTGAAGGCCGCGCTTCCCTTTTGCAGAATCGTCGCACTTTCATACTCTCCTTTCTACAGCGATGGCGCTCCGTACAGTTGACGACCACATTCTCGTCGTGGCTCTCGTCGTGGAGGGCGCAGAGAAAACGACGAAAACAAATCGATAACATGTGGCACTGCGCGCCCCACCGCGAACGCGCTTACGGTGGAACCTAGAAAAGCATATTGAGAAATCGTTTCTGTCCGAGTGCGTCAGTCGTCCAATTATGTGTCACAGTGCGCCACGCGACATCGCGGCATGACGACCCCTTACCGCACGCTGCATGTGCACTGGCACGTGGCGGACGTCTTGAACCAGATACTCAGGCATGGTGACGTGTAGCTCCTTTGGCCCATCGGTTTCGTTATGTGAGGTGCAAGACTGAAACAGTCATACTTAAAGGAGGATTGCACGGAAAGAACGAAGGTCGAAGAAGGGAGAAATCGCCTAGTGGGGAGAGCGGTGAATCTCCTTGAGGGTGCGGACAGACACGCAATTGGCATCGAAAGATTTGACCTCGGCGATCCTAGCATGGCTCAAAGTTGGCGGGTCGGCGATCTCCGCCCACCGATCATCTGATCACTCGCCGTAGTTCAATACGTGGCGAGTGATTAGATAGCTGAGAGAGCGTAGTGTTGAAGAGGGCACAGCGATGAGAGTCGCATCAATGCTCAAATCAACGGGCAAGGAAGGGGTCCCATTTCTCGGGTTCTGGGCCGTTTCTCATGGTTTCTTCCTTCTTTCGTGTACCACTCACCATCCTACCTTAATTTGAAATGGGTTGCTTTTCCATCGTAAATTCGTCCTTTAAAAAAAACACCCGGCTTGGTATGATAGATGGCAGCGCTGACTATGACTCGTTGAAGCTTTACATCCTTGTGAAAAACCTAGCCATACAAAAGAAATAACCACGTGAGACGAGCTACATTTTCTGTCCTCTGGCTGAGCTCACCATAGGGGGATAGAGTTACGGCGCGCGGAATTCGCGAGGTATCCTAGCCATTGATCGGGATTGAAGGAAGTAAGCAAACCAGCCCTTTTGGCGTTTCTGCTGGGGCCGTATGCTGAATGTTGGGGAGGGGATGGGGTCCCGACGGTCGACGGACTACTTCAACTCGGTCCTTGAAACCGCCTCAATTTGATGCTTACCTCAGGACTAAGCCTTAAGAGAGGACGGACCTGCGAGAGAGCGCAGGTCCGCCCTCTCTCCAAGGCTTAGTCCTGGGGTAAGCAAACCAGCCCTTTGGCGGAGCTGCTGGACCTAGCTGCACCACTTCGTCATCACTCTCCTACCGTACCGACCGAGTTGAAGTAGTCCGTCGACCGTCGGGGACCCCATCCCCTCCCCAACATTCAGCATACGGCCCCAGCAGAAACGCCAAAAGGGCTGGTTTGCTTACCTCTCACACAAGAAGTGAGACGATGAGAGTGAGTGGGCGTAAAAGCGAAACGCTACATAGAAAACCTCTTAACACGTAATCCCGACCCGCGGCTTTAAGAAAAATGCCGGGTTCTGGGTGGTGATCGGAAGGCCAAATCAATTGCTAGCCAGCGGCAGTTTACATATCAATGAAGTCAGGATAAGAACAAACCTAAATCGCCAGGTGTTTCTAAAAATAAGCAGAGAGGTAAGTGATCGATTTCAGATTGTTTTGACAGCAAAAACTCCACCTGAAAACAATCGACACTTTTTCGCAGTTTATCATATGAAATGTACGGATGACACCGGCAA
>MU883049.1:0-23037 GCA_036418205.1 Ostertagia ostertagi
CGTAAAACCTGTAAAATTTGTAGTTCCAAATTCAAATGTTTCGTTAGGTTCTGTTTCAGATAGGTAGATGTCTGAGTGTGCTATGTATGGTCGTAATACCTCTGCTTTGAACGCACAGTAACCCGCGCAGTCTGGTGAACAGTTCCAAATGCTCCCGAACACATTAGGTCGCTCCCCAAAAACGCTTCTCCTCTCGTTTTCTTTTTATCAAGCGTTTGCTATGAGCTCGTAGCACTAAACGGAATGTGACTAAAGCTTTCCGTTCATATTATAGTTCTACATTTCTTGATGTTTTGGGACATGAGCATAATCCTGTGTGTCTGTATATTCTCCTGTGTTGTGATAGGCTGCAAAAAGCCGGAGGAGGCGTAGCATTTCTGAACAGAAAATTTTTTCTTCACACATTATCAACAAGGAAGGTTTTAGGGATCTCTACGAGATTTTGCCACTTCTGAATATAATCTCTCTCCGTGAAACCGAGAGCATTGATTCGTGACAGGTAGTAAGGCCGCTGAGTCGAAAATGGAACTTTTGAAATGGGACTTCGGGTAGAATAGCAAATGCGCAAGCAGAATACTCCGCTCCGCTTTAGTCTGATCAATGTATGCTATTCTACCCTCTCTATATTTGAGAGCTGAAAAATCATCCCGCGTTTTGAGTCTGGCGGATAATATCTTATAAAGGCACCTCTATTACCTGATTCAATTACTTCAACAATTCTCTGCGCAAAGTCCGTCCAGTCTGTTGGGTATCATAGCACACTGCGCGATGTTGGACACCGTATCCTGTGAGCACTCAATGGTTTCGCCAGGGTTACCTAAAAATGCTTTAGTGCCCGGAAATACTTTCTTGGTTGCTAGCACAGCGGCCCTCTCGGAATTGAGCACAGTTGCATGATGGCTTTGGTGCGCTGCTGGAGTCATCGCCTCTCCTATTGCGCCGAATATCCTCTCGTACGTGTCTTCGGTCCCCTAATGAGTTCTGCTAGATCGTGAATGGTGAAGCAGCACAAAGGAGCAGCCAAAGTACTTCGTCATAGGGGCGTATAGTGCATAAATAGTGCATACATCGACGCCATTACCAGTCACCACGTGGGTGAGGTGTAGCTGGCCGTACTTGAGTGTGGAGTCCTGTTGCAGGTAGTACACACCGTCCGCCACCAGTGCTTTGGAACCAGCTGCGCACGCCCTCTGAAATGGGAGCTGAGCAAGGATGTGAAAGTTTTGAACACAACCACCTCAATCACTTGAGCGGAGTAGTAGATATGCAGTTCCCCTGGAAGCTGATGCAGAAAGTTCGTGCCGTCGGGAAGGCAAGAGTGCAGCTCTAAAACTTCCGTTGTTGACAAGCGATTATCCCCGACGCTTCACCATCGCTCTGTCTTCACATGGTAGCGATGTGTAGGCATAGTAAGGCATAGTACACCTCGAGAGGTTTCTTTTTCTCGAATAGAACCTCCGCCGTGGAAAACATGAACTTCTCAACGTCGGTCTGGGTATGAAGTAAACGCTGGAAGCAAACAGGCGTTAACACACTACGTGTACATTACCGCTGCTGGAGCGAAAGCCTACGTAAATCCCGATCCCCCGGAATAATTCAGTGAATTTTCATAAACTTAAGTGTAGCGCACGTACTGGCATGTTTCACATGGTGTTCATTGCACACATTTGAAGAACTCTTAGCTTGTGCACCAAACGTGTCGCTTCATCTTTCGCGAACTTACATGGTGGACGTGAAGAAGGTTTCGACATTCTTCCCCTAATGAGAACAGTCAAAAGTTTCTTCTGAACACTTACGTATCTGAGTAGACCATCCACTGCAGCAAAGCTTAGACAAGCATCTGCATCGATAGTTGAATTTTTTCACAATGGAACTGCAATCATGATACACGAAAAAAAGAGGTCGGCTCGATCCTGATATCGACTCGATTTTTGCAACGTCCATGCAATACTTCGCCATTGATGTCTCCAACGAACATGACCAAACAGATTCCGCAGACCCTCCTTCCTCGCCATGCACGTCTGGCGTCTCACCTGAACATACACAATAGAATTCTAAGGATGGATGAATCGAAGCACCACTTCACCTGTATCACTTGTCGTTCCCGCAATCATCGATTTTTAGAGAAAAGTCGTCCTTGTCGCGGGCATAATCCAGTGGATCCTCGAGGGACACCTTGCTCTTAATTCCTTTCGTTTAGAGCTCTCGTGAACAAAAGTAAATCCAAAAAAACTAACAGGCTTGGCTCAAATCGGTAAAACGGTTTGAACTTCCCACAAAAGCAGCGACGTATACGTAGTCGTAAATGCATTGTAAATGTAGCAGATCGCAAAAAAAGAACAAGCATTAAGCGCAGCGGTTGAGCAAAAATTTTTGTAAACGCACTCCTTGACTCAATGAGACGTACTGCATTACAATTTCAAAGGATAAAATTGAACGCCAAACCGCTACAGTACACGCTGTGGTTCGTCCACTGAAACGTCTGTGTCTCCGCCTTCGCCAGAGGCCTCTTTGCCGGGTGCCCGTATTTTTCAACCATTTTCTTAGAGAGCCAGGTTTTTGTGCATCATATACGCAATCTACAAGCACAAGCATCAAACATTCCGTCGTTATTCTCTCTTGGTTGAGAAGTACGTCTCCACTGGGAAGGGTAAGATAAGATAACCAGTTGATGATGGGTCTGCCCTCAGAGCTTGATATAGTATTAATAATAAATCATCAGGACGGTAAGTAGAGTCTCCCAACGCCAGTCAATAGTTTGGCGCAAAGTCACGTTGACCTCGCCTTCGTCCGTACCTAAAAAAGAGGGAAACTCGCGCTGACCTGCCGCTGAGGGCGAGGTCTAGGCCACAAGTGTGGTCGTCTCAAGTGGCCAACGTATAAAATGACACCTTGCCTACGGCGAACCCGGCAGAGAAAGGGAAAAGTGTATGGAGATTGGCATTAAAAGATTTGGGATAAAATAGGTGTGGAAAAGCGTTCATTATGAAGCTATAGGTGGGAGGTGGTCTGTAAAAGAGAAGGAAAGCAAACGAAACCACCGATTACGCCCCGTACAGAGACCTCCCCTATTTCAGCCACATTCCACCTTGGGATAGAGAAGGGCGCGTTGGACGAGTTTCACGAACCTAACTCTAGTTGCTCCAGTGCCAATGACATTGGGTCGCAATGGGACCGCTGCCTCAAATGCGCCCGCGCTTTTCAAGCAGCGCCACGTGGCAACCGACAGCGGAGGGTGGGGCTTGCGGACGAAGGTGTGAGTTGCGGGTCGGACGAGCTCCTTGCGCCTTTGTCGCGCACTTTCAAGCGGCAAAAGGCGACATCAACGCTTGTCCGCCTGTCTACTCCCCCAACAAGGGGGGTCTTTCAGGGCAAGCCACGCTTTTTCAAAACGGTTTTGTGCATATTGTAGGGATGTAGGGAACACAAAACCATGTTTCATTTTCGCTGAACGGTTTTAGCAGTACCAAAAAAGAAGCATAAGGTACTGTTAATGGTTCGATCCCCCGTGGCGACTAAATTTTGCATTTGGGTTGGCGCCTACGGTTGGTGCCAAATCGCGCTAAATGTCAAAATCAGATGTCATATTCATCGTCAGGACCATTTTGAAGCCAACAAGTGGCCGCCAACCTTGATTGCAAAATTTAGTCGCCGCGGGGATCGAACCATCAAGGGTATCATTCACCACTTTTTGATACTACGGTACCCTATACTTCTTTTTGGTACTGCTGAAATCCGTTCAGCGAAAATGAAACATGGTTTTGTGTTCCCTACATGCGTCCCTACAATATGCAAAAAACCGTTTTGAAAAAGCGCGGCTTGCCCTGAAAGACCCCCCCCCCTTTGTAAGAGCGCACCACAGCAATAGAAGAACTGTAAATGAACTAAAATTGGAAAAGAAAGCAAGAAAATCCATCGGAAGCGCAAATGTTAAGGCGTGTTCCTCGCCCAGCCCTTAGCGCGGCTAGGACTTGAAGGCTCTCTATAGTAGTGGCTATCTATAGTAGTCATAATTAGGTTCAACTTTTAGAAATATCATGAATGAGTGCATGAAGGTACTCGGAACAGCTTCCAGAACTTGATTCTAACTAGCCTCGCAGTTACAGATCCCAAAAAAATGATCAGTACATCCCAGTGTTCTTCTCTGGCTGGCTGAAAGGCTTGTTTGTCATTGAGTCTTTGTGTGCTCCTGTCCAAATGAGTGAGATTTGCGTAAGAAGGTATTTACAAGCGATATCGTGGAAGAGGCTCTTGATCACAAGAATGTCCACACGATCGATCTCTCGAGACAAGTATTTTAAAACAATCGTATTCGATCTTCTTCCTGCAAGGCTATTGTTGTAACTCTTTGGAATTCGTTGTCATCTGATAGGGAGGATCAATAGCGGTAAGTAACTTTCAACCGGAGCTGAGACCAAGTGCTTACATCTCAATAGGCTATAATGAAATCACTGCTCAGTATATCATAAGCTGCTCTGTTCATTGTGCTTGAACTTCTTTCGTGAATTTTATTATTTTACTAAAACTAAAAAGGGTTGTGAAAAAAGTTGACTAAAATGTTGTTTTTAATTCCTAATATTATTGTTTTTACTTTTTGTATGATGTAGAAAATGTTATAAAAGGATAACATTATGCGTTGCCGTTTGATACAGTCCCTTTCTGAGATGCGCCACGCGTTCTACTTCCATTTGTATATTCGTAGTGGCGTTTGAATGCGATTTGGCCTTGCTGGGGCCATTCGATGTACGAGTCAGTGTCCCATATCCTTGCAGACAGGCCGGCGACCACATTAGGCCTAGCAAAAGATGACAGCTTGTTTGACGACCCGACGACGCATCGCCCCAGTGATGATCTCAGCCGCGAGCGTGTAAGGCGTGCACACTTGCCATAAACCCTGCGCCATCTTACAAAAATAATGCCAAATAACGGATAAGCTAAATAATAATATAATCTATGCTGCTTTCATCATTTTTATTTTGACTAGAAGGTTATTTTTAAACTGTTAATATTATTTTCTAGACTTTCTTGCATGATGTATTAAAATGAATTAGAAATAAGAAACTAGCACATAAAATTGTCCAGTCTTATGACAATTTTTAATTGTCCTATAAGACAAGACATTAAGGTGATGGAGAACGCGGCCCAAGAGGGGACAGTAATAAATATATGATATTCATTACGAGGAGTCCGGCGCGCACTAAACACTGCTCAGCGATTGCACGTCTTGAAACATAGAAAGGTCATCTAATGCGGGATATCCTGGGCGCCAAGCGTCGCAGGAAAGAACCCGAAAAGGCAAATAGAAACAGCAAGGACAAAAAAAAGAAGAAGAGGAGAGTGACCCGTCCCCGAGAAGGCTCTGGTAGATAGCTCGATTAGTTTTTTCAAGTCCGCTGTTGCTCTAGTCACGGTTCACGACGTGAGCGTTGTGACATGAATTCTGCTGAGTTTTGGACGAATCTTTTTCGGATCTCAAAGAAGTTTATTTATTTATTTATTTATTTATTTGTTGCGCTTAAACAGCGCGCTGCTACAATGTCAAGTCATCAAAGAAGTTGGGGAGCACCCACCACAAAAACTGATCGCAAAAACTGAGAGAGCAATTAATTATAATAGCACAGGGCTTGAGAAGAAAAAAAAACATAGATTGATAAAAATACAAAAAACAAAATAAAACTAGGGAAATGAACTCTGAAACGAAAGCAAAAACAAGATAAGATCTTCTTAGAAGATAGGAAAGTATGAGAGGTAAATAGGAGCCCACATCGAGTGGTCGCATGCACCAGTGGTACTGTTAAGAGCGCATACAAAGAACGTGCAGTACAGTCCATCAGTTCATTAACTGAAAATTTGTAGCGGTTAGGCTAGGCTAAATCTTTAGAAGTTCGCGTTCTAGTGCGTCTGAGGCTAAACGTTTGCCGTTGATTGGAAACTAATCCGCTTGGCGTGATCATCTATTTTCGAGATGCAATACCAACACTTCAGATCTCTGTAGCAGAGGTGGTTTTCGAGGAATAATATGTAAATGTTGGCCGACGGCTAAGCGGCCTAACACTATCACATAACTTTTCGTCATCCCAATGCGATTCTGGTACGCCAAATGACGAATGAAAGACTTCGATGCTGGAATCGCGATTGAACTAGGGTCAATCTTTGCCTTGTGTAGCCTTATGTACGCTGCAAGTGGCCCTAACCACCTTTGTGCTTTCATTTATGACTCATTTTCAGTGTTTTTGCGCCTGCACTGAAGCTAGATTTCAAGCCAAGTGGCGGCACATAGAATCGTAGCCCGAGCGATGGTAGAATTAGACCCGTGTTTGCATTCATTGAAGAGTGGCCAAAGGGCTTGATTGCGGAACGCGATGACCGAAGCCACAGCTAACAAACCAGCACATGAGGAACAATGCCTGTTTTTGTTACACAATACCATTCTCTCGACAAAGATCAGGGATAACCCATAGCAATCCTATGGCCAACCTGCTGCGTAGGTCAATACTCTCCAGTAGCGGCAGAAACTGTTCACCGAAACGGTTTTTCGTGTTCTCTTTTTTTCTCGAGAAAAAATCAATGGTGGCCTCGAAATTTTTTTCTTTTGCAATCCTGATTCTTCAAAGCTTGAGGATATAAAACTCTAGAAAGATAGGGTATCAATCTTGGAGGACACTGCTCAAGCGAGGAAAAATTATGCACTAAAAATCCTTTCGGCGAACACTTTTGACCGCTGCTACAAAGTTTTATCGTTCAAGCCGCGGAGGAAGCCACTGTCAAGAATGACGTTATATCCATCAGAGGGAGCTTGAGACCCAAATAGTGGACCCGAGGATAACGCCGTCCATTGTGCGCCATACTCTGTGGGAGATACGCTGCCAATACTCCATTCTTATTTCACACTGATATTAAACAGTAAAAGACGCAACCTCTCTTAGCAGCCCCGAAGAAATCACCTAATCGTCTAGCGCGATCATGGCTCTCATTAATTAATTGCGGTAGAGTGGGCTTATTGTGGAAGTTCTCAGCGCGGTCTAACGCCTCTCTCGCCTAATCGGACTTTTCCCAAACGCAAACTCCACTGTCTTCCTCCGCCACAGCACTTCAGCCGCATTGGTTCACCACCTCTCAACTCCCGCACACGCACACTCAGCCCATCACATTGTACACCTCTCATCGTAGCTTCGATAGTGCTTCAACTCGTCGCTTCTTTTTCTTCTGCTTCCTATCCTTTTATTGGGAGAGGGAGATGTATGTGGTCTAAAAACACATGAGATTCAAGATAGACGACATGAAAATGCTTTGGTTTCCACCAAAGCTCTTCCTTCAAAGTCTGAAGTCTTGAATTTTATAACTACTTGCCTTCGAACAATGTGATATTCACTTGTTGGAGCGTATAGGCGAATTGTAGGCGTTAAGCCCGAGAGGGTCGTGCAAAGAAACCTAATGCCTTCTATCCGCGCACGGTCAGGTAACTGTAGATGTTATGAGAATTGTGTCATTGTCGTCTACCAAACTTAGTTCCTCGCTTTTTGGTTATTAACGAGATTGTTTTTGTCTGCCAGTTGGCGATGCTCAATTATTCGGAATTTCTTGTTATTGGGAGTAAACATTCGCTCTAGATGGCGTCGAACTCCACTCCACTTCGCTTTCTGGCATCTATGATATCGATACTCCACTGGGGCATCGAGCATCCCAATGAGTCATATGCCAGATATTAGTATTTACTTAAAACATAAAAGAAAATATTAGGGAGGGGACAAGAGACGTTGCCATACGAAATGCACATATTCCCCGAAGTGCGCACGATACAACTCTAACGTGCATCGTGGAAACTCAACCCATGATCTAACTTTCACAAGAATGCTGGGTCGTGAACAAAACTTTCGCCCCAGGCGGAACCCGCACCTCATTCTGGGTTGGTGCGGGTTCTAGTCCCGCCTGGGGCGAAAGTTTTGTTCACAACCCAGCATTCTTGTGAAACATTCGCAAGGCGAACTGCGGCCAAAAACAGCAGTTAACAAACAAAAACAAGTCAAAAATCATTGCTCTAACTGTGTTTAACGAAGATATAGAACTGTGACAGAATAGATTTTGTTCTTCAATATTTCTATATGGTATGGACTTTTTGCTGCCGCTCGTTTCTTCTGACAAATGGTACTTGGATAACGCTCAGACCACACCAAAAACGTGATCTCGTGAACATTGTCTAAAAAGTTGTACCTGGCACATTTTGGAATGTTCCACTCAACCCATGAGCCAGGGTCGATTGGAGCAGTAACGAAGACCATTCTTCACCGCGCAAAAACGTTTGCACTTCACACATACATTGGTATAAATACACTGATCACGAAACTCCTGGTCAATATCTCTTTCCGGCATGAACTTGGTACAGGGTTTGGGTTGTAAGCGTGCGTATCCGAACTAGACGATGGTGGGAAAAAAACATTTCGCAGCCAACACCGGTTTCAGAATAATGCAGACATGCTTTTTGAGGTCATCGCGAATTCAATTGCGCTAGCGCAAGCGATCTTAAAGAGGAAGAGTGACTCCATACCACGTCAAGTCACAAATCCGTGTTTTTTAAATTTTTCGCTAGTTGATGCTCATATTTTACATCGCTTGTGAACAGTTCGAAGTAAATATTATTTGCCTACCTCGATCTTCGTCTATCGCATATTCCTTGCAACACACGGAATTTCAGAAAAGAAATGCAATCTATGTAATCTCCAGCTAACTTACCACCTGTCTTCGAATAACTCGCCATGAGGCTTTCCAAAAACGGTGTTTTTCGTTTCGACATGGTTTTCGGCTCAGAACTGACGACAGTTAAACATCACTACCTCAGTCCACCTTCTAGACTCCGATTTTTTTACGTTGGACGTTCAAAATCTCGTTGATCTAAAGAAGACTGACTTAGTTGAAATACACATGCTCGACTTATATTATATCTATAAAATTTGGTATTAAATAAATTGGTAATACTTCATAGAATCGACATCCTTTCCCAGTGTGAATACATTCAAAATTATCTAAGAAAATAAATACAAATTTCATGTGCGAATAGAGCAGAAAAAAAGCTTACGACTGACATATTACCGGGGATTCTGGTTGAAGTTAAGTTTTTCCCGAGAAAAATGCAGTAGCTCTGATGGAAGCGGCCCCTGTGAAAGTCGTGATAATTTACGAGGCCGAGCGCTAAGGCGGCCAAGAATGCAGCAATAAACACGGCCAACACCACTGACCCTTCCTGCAGATCAATTCGATTTGGCTTTGCTGCTGCTGGAGATTGAAGCTTTTTTGTTTTTTCCACTTTACATCGCTATCGTCACTCACAAGCGCTGATGTGACAATCATTCGATGGTCCACATGTAAGAGTTCCGACTGAATTCGTGCTGTGCCTTGAACGCCACTCCTGCAGCACCAACCCCTGCAAGCTTTGTATTGCGGGGCTCACACCAACGTTGCTAAAATCATAGCTCCTCAGGATCCTACCTTGGTCTTTACCTCATTTTTTACGCCATCATACCGACAACCTCTTTGAAGGAACCTTCGCAATGCCAACATGGTGGTGAAAACTTTCCGGATTATTCGTCTCCAAAACATGAAGTTTCTAGCACTTCTAACGACTTACTGTTCAACAATGTTTATAGTGAAAATTTGTATATTTGTACGTTCCATTTTTTACCCGGACGCGTTCCTGTTGAAACGACGATTATAGGACTTGATCTGCGTTACCTCGCGGCAACTCTTCGAATACTCCACTCCGTAGTGAGTTTTGTTACATTGACATGTGATGGAGCAACAAGATACTTCCAAAACTTTTCTAGTTTGTTCTTTTCAAGTTCCCATCCAAAATGGTAAGATGTCGGTTCTCCATCCTATCTCGATTCAGTAGCATCATGCCTTTGAAAAAGAATTTCGAGAAGGTAATCTAGTGGTAAGAAGTCCTGCTTGCCAGTAGGGTCAAGCTTACGTTTTACAGTAACAACGCGGGGGGTCGTACTCTCTCGGTGGTCCCGCATGGGTTCTGGTAATTCGGATAATAGCAGCCTTACTTTTCGTAAGTAAAATAAACAGACAAGGTAAAAACTGATATGTAACTAGAGCTTAGCTGCTAAATAATAAATATTGAGGGTAAACACTACACAAGTGTCACATACAAGGGGAGTCGTATCAAATCACCCATGAAGGGGGGGGGGGGGTCGTGAAAAATTTCCAAAGAGTAACAACGATGGGATTAACCCTGCTTTCAAGTCGAGGGAAGGTCTTCTCGCTCACGTCTCTCTGTTCTGAAAACCTCATCCCGTCGACCGCACTCTCTTATAAAACTATTTCGCGGTGACCTAGAATCTTGTTGGGTGCTGATTGCTTTGTTCGCCGTGACTCAAAACGGCAAGGTACAGTTGAGCACGATGCTTGCTATGCGCGGTACAGCTCACGAACATTGCCACTTGAGAAAGACGTGGGTATGTCAATTCATGAGATCTCGTACATTTTTGACTACGTCTAAACACGAAACAGCGCAATTATGGATTTTCTCAGCCCCTGCGTGGAGGTCTATCAATCTTCGATGAGGGCACAACACCTATGATTTGCCCGCAGCAGGCTTCAGCCAAAACGCTATTGACCAGCAATGGTGGGCTGAGCCAATCGGGACTGGAACATTTGCCAAAATTTTCCTTTCGAATTCACTTTCAAATTGCCTTTGAGGCAAGTGAAATCAAGCCGTCGGGAAGTGTGGATCCGATGATTCGTCGAAAAAAAAACTTCCATGGACATTAATTCCAATCTTTAAGCAGATATAAAAAATCCTAGAAGTTGTACAGTAAGCGAACTAAATCAAACAACAAAAAATCACATCACCAATCAGTCCACGCCTTAAAAGGATTTAAACGATACAGAGCGAAGGTTCGAATAAGGAGAAGTCGCATACGATGGAGACAGCAGACTCCATGGGAGTGCTGCACCGAGCCACATTGCAGCGAAAATATTCGACATTATGATCCTAGATGGCTCACTCTTGCGCTAATGGCGCGTACGCCCACCGCCTTATCTAATCATTCACACGCATTTCTTTGCGCGCGATGTTAGATAGAAGAGAGAGCCTTGAAAAAGGCACAACGATAGAGTCGTATCAATGCGCAAATCAACGGGCAAAGAAAGGGTCCCATTTTCCGGGTTACGGCTTGTTTCAAATGGTTCCTTCTCAATACCTGTTCCATCCATCTCTGCCCAATTCCAAGTGCTAAGCTAATTTTTATCGAATCAAAATTTTTACACTCTTCTTTCTTCTGCATCAAATTATGTGCGGTGACTATACCATACTTGATCGCATCTTATGTCGTCGCTTCCAGCCATTAATAGAAAAAGAGGGTCCACATGCCCTTAGGGGTTTTGAGTGAGTGACATTTCCTGATTTGGACAATAAACTCTGTCTTGGCAAGAGAGATCTTCCAGGGTGTTAAGCGCGTTTTCAAACGGATTTCTGCAAAGCATATGTAGGGAGTCTTGCGTGGGCTACAAAATCGAAGCCCCCGCTATCAAAGGAAATTTGGAAGCTTCATGTAAAATGCAAATTTTGTCACTTGAGGAAATGCTCCTTAGACGCGTTTATTACACCAATTTTGGCCTTACGGAGCCGGATGGATGGCAAAAGGATGAACTAACGTCCAAGTTAACAGTACTCGAAAGACATATATTTTTGCTTTTTCAAAATTATTCAGGAACGGTAACTCCTGCCACTGAAGTACATATATCATTCAAATGCTATGAAATACCTACTCAAAGCGGATTATTTGGTCCTTTTTTTAGCCCTCATCAAAAATGTCTCAGCTTTCTAGTTATGTGGGAACCCTTACAGTATACAAGAACCGTTTTAAAAATGGCTTCGCAGACTTAAACCTTGTTAGGAGACCGGGTCATGGTATGTGCGAGAAACTTCTTCTCCTGTTGTGCTCCCACTCCTCTCGTTTTGGTATCAATGATCACTACCAGTCGTTTTTAAATGCCCCATTTCAGTATCCCTACTATGGCCATGTGCCTGTAACTAGCAATATATGTTTCCAGAGTATTCACTGCAATGCTTAACCCACCAGACGCTAATGCCCCACCTCGATCTCGTCCGTCGATATACACAAGGTAACACACGATCAAAAACGATAGAGCTGGGAACTCTATCAGAGCTCGATGAGGACATCTATCACAACAAAAGAAGGTATCAATTCAAGCACACTATACGGATCCTATCACCACAAGTAATGTAAGATTGCTACAGCAGTCTGCCAGACCGCTACTGGAAGTCAAGACGACTCCGCTGTAAATACGATGCGATGGCCCAGGAATGGCACTGTCAAGAGCATAGCACGACATCTCAGTGAACGTCAGAAAGCAGAACAAGGAAAGTTTCCATGCCTTTCTTTCATTGAAAAATTACTCTTTGAGGAATGAGCAATGAAGCGGTATTTCTACATCGCATATCACTGTAAAAAAACAATATTTGGCTTCCCGTCGAACCTATATAACTGACATTTCTCTGCGGTGGAAAAGATAGACCATCGTATAGTCGCAGGCTAAGGTGCCAAATTGAAACATATCGCGCACTCAGAAGTTAACCTCAATTGCTTCGGACCGTTTGGAGGCATAAGTCGCAATTATTCAACTTGAGATAAGAGAGTAGCGCAAGTGATGATGAAGAGTAGGCGCGAACAGGGCTGCTATTTAGGAAAAAGCAAAAAGAGCAATATAAATGCTGAAATTAAAACCTCTTTCTCTCGATAGTTCGATCACTGTGCGAAAGAATGACAGTCCACTGTAAGGAGAGGGAGTACGCGACGGAGAAGGTTGTACGAGAGGGCGCAGGCACCACGTGTGGTGCAAACGGATAGAAATGGCAGCGGTTACAGCGGTCAGGGCAACAAGTCGCTACTCTATCAACCATTCCACCAGCTCCGCGGAATTTGCAAAAAAATATTCTCAACACTAGCAATTTCAGCAAAACCCGCTCTACATGGCGAAAAAGCTCATCATCAGTCGTGCTGCAAAAACAACGTGGAGCGGACAATGAGTTTTTGTCAACAATCATTGGACTGCACGAAGCGAAGAAGGGTGCAGTACATGCCCGAGTGCAGCGATCCAAGAACGGTGAGTAGTCAGATTTGCTCGACAACGAGCAAGTACACGCAATTCTTAATTTTGAAGAGTCTTAAAGAACACACTACGGAACAAGACGTGAGCAGTTCCGCTTAGAAGGAATCTTCCACGGAAAAAGCTCCGCCTCCATTACCACAGAAAAACGATACCTTAGGCCCCTAGCCTCATGAGCATAGCAAAAAGATAGTTTCCATAATAACTCCAAAACTTGGGGATACGATCCGGTTGTACTGGCCGACGACCCCCTGGTTGTTCTTTGTGCAATGGGCGGTTGACCCTACTGCAAACTCCACTGGACATCGGGAACGAGCTTGAGTGGCCAGTCTTCCAACTCAACAAAAGGTCCACACTGTTCCTGAAAGAAAATAAGGCATGCTTAGCAGCTCTAAAAATGCTGACTGCACATGTACCATTCAACAACACAAATTTTTTGGATATCTAAACATTATCCTCAACTCAATTACGACTTTCTTCAATGGGCGTGACAGTAAAATGTAGCGCCACTACCGCACGCACGATTCGACAACCTATTCCAGGCGCAAATCAAGTCTTCACTATTTTGAAAGGTTAAAATCAGTGACCCATATCGCTGCTGACCAATGTGGATCGTTGTAAGAGGCCAATAGTGATCAAATGACACTGCAAACCTGAATAGTTGACCAAACTCGATTGGGATCACTCAAGTTTGGTCAACTATCCACCTTTAGTCCTTGACTTAATCCTCGAATTTAACCCTCACGGCCTTCGGAACAGTAGCCTTTTTACCTAATTCGGCATCAGTAGCGATCGTGGAAATTCTTCATGACGATCGTGGAGAACACGCGATGGATAGTATGCAACAATTAATCTCGTTCCAGCGATTTCGAAGAGTCACCGAGTGGACGTCACACCCTCGCGCCGCCAATCACTATTCCTTTCTCTCGCGCACAAACACCTATCGCCGATATTTCTTACATGAAACCATCACCGATGACCGGCTATTCCACTTTGCTGAATCAGAAGGACAAATTTTTTCTTTCAAGGGGGGATCTCTGAAAAAATGCTCGTTAGCCTTCTTTACATATGGCGGCACGTGTGGTATTTTTCACGTTCCTGTTACCATATTTTAGTGGAGGTACTCGGGTCAGTATTAACCCAAAAGGCCGAGTTTTTTTTATGTGGTTGTTGGTGTCAAATTCGGGGTAGGTCAATGTCTCCATCTCCATCGACCTCTTTCCGATTCATTGTTGATCGTGAAGCTTTACCAAGTACAATTTGAAGATTTCCCTCATAATTTCAATTTTTGGCATAAGCAACTATGAAAGGCTTTGACTCAAAAAAGGGCGATATTTCATTAAAGCGTTTTCTTTTTTAGTGAAACACTTATTCATGTTGGTTTTGTAGAATGTGATGGATCGCTACGTTGTGATGCTTCGAAGTTTTGAGGAAAAAAGTTCAGCTCAGCCGTTTATGTGTGACTTTCCCCTTAACGGATCGGTTTTCCAATCTTAGCCTGAGTTTCCTGTAGCCACTCTCATCGCTGAAGCTGCTAATGTTCACTTTGAGAAGCGGTTTCTCTTACTTCGGTATTGCGATTTCTTTATCATCGGTCGAGTTAACGAGGCATTTTTCGTGTCTAAACGCCCAAATCCTATAAAAAACCGTGGATACATTAGAGGAAACTTTTAATGCGTGCACATTACTAATGTCAGTTACGTGCTTTGTATTGCAGCAATTTACTCCATGGAACCAACAGCATTACTTTGACGAAAACGATCATCTGCCGTCGATGTCCGAGTTCCACGCCAGTAGTGCTTCCTCTTTGGCGAGGTTTGCCAGATTCATTCTTTATTAACTAGTGGTCTACAGCAAGAATTCTTTGAAATCGAGTTTTGCGTATATTTTTATAATTCATTCATTTCAATACTTCCTCGCTAGTTTTCTTGGTCTTCGAAGTAGCATAACTTTATATGATAAACCTCCTAACCAAGCGGCTTCATGGTTGTCATCTTAACTGAACTTGGATCTTTTCTTCACACTGCATTTACGTCGATTTCTTTAAAATTCAATCGAGAGCGACACTTCCAGCAAGCTCGCGTTTTTTGGGTGTCCCCCAACAGGCCCACCGCGCGGCGAAGCAAGAGACGCAGACGCGGCAAAGGGACGAGTCGCAGCGCATACTGTAGCGGTTAGGCGTCAGGTTAAATAGAGTGTACCATACTACGTCTCATATCGCACAGCACGCGCTGCAACTCGTCTCTTTGCCGCATCTGCGTCTCTTGCTTCGCCGCGCGGTGGGCCTGTTGGGGGACACCCCGTTTTTTGTAACTTCGACTCCACCGTCCAAAAGTGTACCTAAGCTTCATTGTGTTAATTTCTTTGCCATCAATTCAAATGAACTCTTCAAACAGCTTCATGGACACGTTTCGGGCCTTGAGCCCTTCTTCAGGTCTACAAATACAAACATGCTTAATTTTACATCATCAATCGACCTAGATGAGACAGTTACAATACAATGGAAAACGAAAGAGCCTTAACAACTGAGCCAAACTTAGCAAAAATTGGATGAAGGGCGGGTGTGTTCGGGAGCGTCAAGTATTGCTTTTTCCTTTTTCATCCCTCACTATTTGCAGCAATACTTGAAGCTATCGGAACACACCCGCCCTTCATCCAATTTTTGCTAAGTTGGTCAGTTGTTGAGACTCTTTCGTTTTCCCATTGTATTGTAATTGTCTCATCTAGGTCGATTGATGATGTAAATTAGCATGTTTGTATTTGTAGACCTGAAGAAGGGCTCAAAGGCCCGAAACGTCGTCCCATAAAGCTGTTTGAAGAGTTTCATTTGAATTGATGGCAAAAAATTTAACACAGAACTTCGTCGAAATGAGATTCGAACCTAGAAACGGGAGCGTATTTATACTTAGAGCGTTCGCTACTTCTGAAAGCGTTTCGGGCCGCAGAGGTGGGAATGGTTTCCTATTAAACAAACAAACAACCAACACAAACATTTCTGCGAAATACGCTAAACATCAGGCGTAATGGTAGCTTGCTTTATAATTTCTGATATGTTGAAAATGTTTTGAATGGGTAAAGAAGAAAATTTCAGGGTGGCACCCATCATTGGGTGCCATTGTCCGCAACGCGACGGTCATAGTGGCACCCACCGGTGGGTGCCATTGTCGCCAAAGGGTTAACAGCAAATAAAACCGTGATCACCATAAATGGATCGGCACCATTTAAAGGCAGATAATGTGATGAATTGGTCGCTATTTAAGGATTCCACGATAAGAATGAAGTCAAAGAGGGGGAAAATTGCCTAGTTGGGAGATAGAGGACCCTGAGGGTGTGACCGACGCGCACTTTAGCAGCGAACGATTTGACCTCGCCAATCTAGGTATGGCTCACTCGGAGAGGGAACTTAGTCAGGATTGACCTTTCACACCTCCTCGCCGTGGTTATCTCGCACCACCCTGTAACCTGCCTCTGGGTGGAGACCTTGCTTAATTAGGTGTGCTGAGTGTGCTGACCTCGCTCCAACATATCGCTCTCATGCGCAGTATTGATTATCAAGTCTATTTTATTATATTCACGGAAACAAACCAAAGTTTAATTTATACAAATTTTAGCATAGTTAACAAAAAATTCAGATTATACAGATGTATTAGTGACATTTCTTGACATCCTACTGCAAAGTCGTTCTATTTCTTCTTGAGATGCGCCGTTTTAGCAACACACTTTCATAAATTAGTTTGCCTGTAGGGAAGTTAGGCGAAGCTTTTAATTTCGTAAGGTGAAACTTCAGTTCGGGGGGCACTCATCTGTCTATCCCCACCCTGGAGCTCTTCCACCCCTATACCTAGGCAGAGGTGTCCATTATCCCTGTCCAGGACCATTTTCATGGACCATGGCAGGCGGAAATGTGAAGACATCTTGGGACTTCTTTCACATTACAGCGAAACTTATCAGAAATCTAATTGAGGTGATTACTCCAACCGCTACTGTGTAAATGAATTCATTACCAATATCACCAGGGCACTAACTACTCAAAAGTCAACCACGCTAAGCGCACCTGTAGACAGCCTTCGTAAGCACCCCGAGCAAGCTCCTGGGGTTCGTATTAGGATCAAAGAGGTGCACACGGCACCCGCCCCTGTTGTGCTGCGGCCTCAGTGGCTTTATTTTCAGGGCTCGGTACCTCGTCCTAATATATACACTTTCAAAGCCCTCATGCGGTCTAATAGTAAAAAAAAACCACGTATAACGACGCACTGTTCCCCAATTTTCTTAAATACACACTTTCTCTTGGGATCTTATGGGGTTTTATCTCACTTACCTTGCACTAGCTTCTAAGAAAAGTCAATCAGTTCTGAATTACTTGGCAACTGTGCCATACATTATTCTGTGATTGACCAAAAAATAAATAAATCAATATATCCTCTATAATGAGTCTGTCGGAGTTGGGTCAGCACTCAGCTCAGCTAATTAAGCGAGGTCCACCCAGAGGCAGGTTACAGGGTGGTGCGAGATAACCACGGCGAGGAGGTGTGAAAGGTCAATCCTGACTAAAGGTGCACCCCCTGAAATGGCAAACGATGAGGCGTTAACGTTGATGAGTGTGTACCGCGAGTCATGCCGGATTTCAACGGGCAAGAAGGATCCTACTTCCTAGGTTTCAGGACGTTCTAAGATTTTCCTTCGCTCTTCTCATCGCTGACAGTCCTTAACCTTCTTTGAAATTGAGGTTGCACTTCTTCAGCAGTAAAATTCCGCCTATAACACGGACCGTAAGGCGTCAATGGTGGCGCGGTGAAAAGAACAACAAAAAATGAACTAAAACCCGTGAATTTGGATCCATTTTGTCGTCAACGTCCGCTTTAGACGAGCCAGCGCCCAAGACAAGTGATCGGTTGGACGTATAATTCATATGGCATACCAATTAAAATACTGCTTTGTTTATTTTATTGATTAAGAGGGCATGCGATAAGCTATTAGGAAAGGTAACAGCATCTGCATCCAGCACACATGCGTTTCTATTGAGACGTACGCCTAGGTGGAGCTTTCCACGAAAGGCCCTATCGCCCCCCGATGACTTATGCTTTGTTAGGTGCTGTGCAGTTTGCGCTCAGTTATCCGAAAACTGAAAGGTAGATCGGTCTCTCAGAGTGCCCGCCTCTTTTAGTAAGGTAGCGAAATTCCCCGTATTCAGCATCCGAATTTTCGGCTACCAACGCATTGTAAGGTCTTAGGGGTTTGGCTTTGACATTCGAACAATTTCTGGATAAATTCACGTTAATTGTGTAGTACGCATTTGCGTGGCTGAAAAGTATCGCGTCGTTGATTCGAGTTTGTCAAGTAAAACGACCCCGCATGCTCTCTTGAAGCAATTGACTTTTGTCGCAGGAAGGTCAGTGATGTTACATGTCACAAGTGATAAACTACACACGCTGATACGCAAATGGCATAGCCTTTTCAGTGCAGTTGAGATATTTGGCGCATCCCGAACATATTCATGAGTGCCGCTATACCTCGCCCATTGTCCTTTCGAATTATTAGGTTGTCTCATAAGTAGTGTCCTTTTTTTGCAACCGAAAAATTCTCACCTGAATTCTCATGCTTTTACACCATGTCATATACCACTCGAAAGAGAATTGTCTGCACTCAATGATGCTGTGTTTTTACCTCTGTTGCAGAGTTTTCGAATTTTAGGTTCGCGAAATGGGAAGTCCACGAAAATCCAGCGACGAAAATAACACCATGACCACTAAGCCTCCTAACTTCATCTTCCTCTCAGCGACTCACATGATGGCTCTCTTACTTATCCATGACCTCTCCTGAACATTACACTATTAGGTTTCCCAACAAGTCGCGCCGTTCCATTTCCAGACCTGGTTTTTCAACCGGAACCTTCGACAGGTCCGAGCACCGTTACCTGAGATCTAGGTCGAAATTTTTTTATAGCCGAGACATTGAAAAACTAGTAGAAATTTAAGAACAAGTCATGACTAAGTTAGGAATGTACGCCTGGTTGATTTTCTCATCTTCTCAAGGATAATTTTTTCAAAGAAATGCGGTCACTTTCGTGGATAAAGCACCTTACTCCTAAACCCTAAAATTCGAACTAATTCCCAACAAACAGAGAAACAAAACAAATGAGCGAGTAGAGCAGAAGAAGTGCTCGTAAAAGGAACACCACTCGATATGAAACAATGACGTTTACGAGGAACAATTTTAATTTGAAAATTGCTATGGCTTATCGGTCAGCCAATTCGAAAAGAAACAGGGCAAACCTTTTTCGGCAACCTAAGGGTGGAATGTTCAGAAGAGGTCATGAGTAAGTAGAGGGTACATCATTGATTGATTTCTCCCAGGGAAAATAAAGTTAGAGCTAGTTGTCGGTTTGGTCAATTTTTGTCGGCTGGGACCTCCCATTTCGCAGGCCTAAAATTTGAAAACCCTGGAACAGAGGTGGAAGAACATAACATCTTGTAGAGCAGACAATTCTCTTTCGAATGGTATATGACATGGTGTAAAAGCTTAAGGATTCAGAAGAAAACTTTTTGTTTGAAAAAAAGCGACACTACTTATGAGACAACCTAATATTTGAGAAAATATGCTATTGGACCTACGTGTGATTCATGACTAGAACGGGTTGTCATAGTTCACCATCTATGCACAATTAATCAAAAACTCAATGAGAAGTATCGCTTTCATAATTCTCGTAGAAACCGTTTTGAACTCGATTATTGTTTTTTCTCTAAATGTCGAGCAGGATGGAATGATGCCTTCGTGATGACGACCCAATTTCATGCACGTTTCGATAACGCAATTGCATTCCACGTCTGATGGAGTTAACGCGAATATGCTAATTAATAGGGGAGCTCGAGAAGTCATGCGCCCTCCAACAGTTCCTTTTCTGTGCAAGTAGAGTGCAGGGTTTCAAGCTGTATATATAGCGACTCAAATTTGAAAATACATGAAGCCCGTCAGAAATAGATCAGCAGCGTAGTTCCATAATACTCGAGACATTTTTGGACTAATGGTAAGTCGAAAATGTTTTAACACAGCCTGGTCTGCTATCTTTAGCCATAGTTCAGTCATTATCTTGACTTGGAGGTACTTTTGGGTTGGAGCATAATATTGGCGTTTCTCTTTCCGAGTTACGAATTCAGTGTATACACAAGTATTAACCTAGAAGAGATCACATACATCATCACTTCACTCACTTTATACACTTCGTACAAAGAGAGTAATGAGGAATTCTAAAAACGGGCTCACTACCCTTTTTTGATTTCTAAACCCGGTAATTTCTTGCGAAATGGAACCAAAGTCGTAAATAATGATGAGAAGAACATCACTGATCAGTTTTATGCTTGGCTTTGCTTTTGGGTTTTGCTTTAAACGTTTTTGCCGAATGCGAGCGCTACGGTATTGGCTCCGACCTCAACCGTATGCAAGCTGGAAATCGCACGTTGCTATTCTGTGCCATATTAGTCCTACCAATCGCACCTGCCCTCAAGGAACGCCTACTCTCCCATGGTTTCGAAAGCCCGAGAAGCAAGACATGTGTGCAAATACTCGTTGCACTTCTAAACGTCTACCACCCTTAAATGTTACGATTTTCATACTGTATGAGGACCATAGGAGACAGTCCAGCCGTAGTATAATGAGGGTATGGAGCGATGTGCTGTTGTCTGGAGATAAAAGCCCCTAGTGCTCTTGTCGCGACCTCGCGAAGCACGAAAATGGCACATCCTGCACCACTGTGGATCTGGTCTTTCGTACTCACACATGGGTTGACTCAATTAGCATAGATCCTTAAGTGTGATCTTTGAAACATAAAGTGTAAGTAATCGCGATAAACTGTTGACACCGGTGAGGGATGAGTGGATCGAACTTCATTCGCATTTTCATCTTCAGAGGCTCGGGATGCAGACTTGCAATGTTGTCAAGGAGGTGTGAGAATTTTAACTCCACTAAGTCTGAAAAAAAAACAGGAAGTAATCATTATTAACGCAAGAAAAGTAAACTTCTTCCCTCTTAACAGTTGCGAAGGAGCCGGGTCTTGCCGGTGCATGCATATCCGGACGAGTTCTCCGAAGTTTTTCCCCTAATTTTATCATCATATTTTGCGTTTCAGAAAGAACAAAGCAAGCTTGATGGTAAGATGTAATTCGAATGAAATGCTAGGTCCCTTGCGAAGATGCCATGCTGTAACCTCTAGCAGTGTGTACATGGTACGTAGCTGTACTTCAGGCGGCGACTCAGAATGTGGCTGTAGGCGTTATTACCGACATCCTTTTAAGTCATGCGGTAGTTTCCCGGTCGTGCGCCGACAATCCACTTAACAGAGCTTGATAAGCAGGGTTGTTCGCCGATCTATCCACCCGGTGTTTTATGTTGTATAAGCCAACGGTGATGAAGAGGTGAGTAAGAAATATTCACCCATGAATAACGAATTAATTTCATGGCGATTGCCTTCCTACTATCGACTGCGTCCTATTGTTAGAGTGTGTATGAGAACCCTTTTCATCATGGTTGACCGATGGATTGACAGTACAAGAGAGCATATTACGACAGAAACATCAAAAATTGCTACATTTTGGGAATTCTCGTCTATTTTTAAAATTTTTGTATTACGACAGAAACATCAAATGCTACATTTTGGGGAATTCTCTACATTTTAAAATTTTTGACTTCCTCAATTTTTTTATATCCGTTCACTTCCAGGAATCGGCGTTAACTTTGTCAAGCACGAAAATATCCCAAAAATAACATATACCAATCCGTCGTTGACTAGCGATAGAAAGCAAATCAGCTAACAATAAGATTTCCTTCTGTTTGGTTAACTTACGATATCAGAACATCCTTGTGCTAGCAAAATTGAAGCAGCTCAGTTGCTCGTTGCTCAACACGTTGACGACCGCCGTTGTGCGCGTACTGCTTCAACATTTTTCGTATTCTCTCATCAATAGGCATCAATCCTTCAGCGTTTTCATTATCAGTAATGAAGAAATAGTTTTTTGGATCAATAATGTACATGGACCGTTGTGGAACAGGAGAAAACGCCAAATAAATTAAGGAAAACTAGTCTGCTCCATGCGAAAGTGTGGTATGACATCATACCACACGGTCGTCAACGTGTAAACCTAACCATGTTTCTCAGCATCTCTTTGACTTATTATACTTTGCATCTTGTTGTTTATCATCATTCTACTATTACTATACATTTTCACTTTTTTTCGGATTTTCACTTTTTGTTTCGTTCACTCCCGTCACTACGTGTCGGTCGCAATTTGAGAAGCATCACCATCAATCTTTCAAATAGATGATCTTGATGACGCAGTTTTTTGCAGTGCTTTCGCAACATTGCAGCCATCTTCTTTTGTCTCATTTTTGTAACCCATCCTCTCCTCAAAACCGAAAAATTTTATAGAGCCGTGTAGAAAAACATAACTGTGATCGAAGAAGTATAGGGAAATCGTTCACGATTAAGGCTGCTTCCAGCATGAAACGCAGTAGAAATACTGAATTCTATATCCTCAAACCAGGACTAATGTACGGTATTCCAGCTCTTTGTACAATTTTTCAGTAACCACCTATGTTCAGGACACAGTCAGCAATGCAGTCTCAACCGACATCGAAGACGGGAACGATGCTCGTTTCTGATCCCCGAGCAATGTCCTTAATTGATTCTCGTCCTTCAAATCTCTACGTTTCGAATTGTCCAATGCCGGTGTGGTATGCACCTCACGCCCCTTTCCAAGCGCCACCTCCTATGTACATACCAATTGGGCATCCTTCTTTGCCATTGCAATCAAAATTTTTCACTGAGCAAAAAAAGCCGTCCGTTTGTGCAGAAATGTGCTGTGGCGGTGTCGCGCAGATGTTGTGGACATTAATATGTGTTGTTTTATTGGG
>MU883050.1:0-11714 GCA_036418205.1 Ostertagia ostertagi
TCGAACAGCTCCCGAAGTTGGCCGCAGTAGTGGGAGAGAACCGTCCTAAACGTCCCAAAATCCCTTTCTCCGAATAGACGCCCGACCTCACATTGCAAAGATAACTCGCTACGTTCTGAGGGAAACTGGCTGGACCACGATACCATGTCCATCGTATAGCCCTGGCATCACTCCATCGGGCTATCCCTTTCACAGTGCCTTGAGGCAGCAGCGGCGAGAGAAAAAGTCACTAAATACAACCACTCCAAAAACGACCTTGCTGAATTCTTCAGCTCATAGCTTCACCCATTCTAGGAGGAAAGCATCCAAAGGTTCCCTGGCGAATGGATGCATATCGGTGATTATGATAATGGTTATATTTTTGATCAATTGGTTTTAGAGGAAGATAAAACTCGATGAGAAGAAAGTGTCGAAATTCGGACAGGAATTATGGGACAACCCAATACATTCAGCGCTTCTATCATTTCCCTCTCTCAAAATCAATTCGCATCTGGCTGATTCGATTCCTATCATAGTCGTCAATATTTGTGAAGCTCTCATCGTCAGCATCCTCATTTCTTTTGCCCTTTGATCAAAGCCTGTCCCACAGCCGACCAAATGTTTGTTTATCTAGCCGGAACTCGTTCGCCCACCTGCGTGGTAACTTCAAAAATATCGTTCCGCTGGAAAAAAAACAATTGCGCTAAAATTAATAGTTTTGTTTGACATCTACTTATCGCAATAAATTTGACATCAGTCGTGGTAGTTTCAATAAGATCCCGGTTACACCAAAAGAAAGAGCAGTTGGGGCTCAATTGATTTATTTGACATCTATCCTCTACAGTATCTATTAGGTTGTCGGAAAAGTCTTTGGCCATTTGTCAATTTTTTTTCTAATTCACTTTTCTTCTTTAGCACAGTCAGCAATTTACAAATATATGCCCCACCATAATCGCAACATATTGCCTTTTAGCAGGTAACTCGTGGATGCCGTTTGCCTAGAAATCCTGAGCTTTTAAAGCAAAAACCTTGAAAAAGTCCTCTTCGAGTAGGTTCGAATCATTAAGCTCTCCCTCTTTTGTTTGACTTTGACAGCAATGGAAGCAGATGGGTTGTTAGTGCCGGGCCTGCTGAACGCAACAGGTGGGACAGAACGTCCCATAACGGGCTTGGAGACTTTTGCTGAACCTTCATCCAAATTCGTTGACAAGCGTTGCCTGGTTAAAGTAAACTTTTCCATGGTTTTAAGCATAGTGCCGGCGAACCCATCCATTTGCCCATATTATGGTTCAACAATAGCAGTGCAGTTCTTTGGTAGGAGCTGTCAGTGAACGAATCGCTTGGAGCTTCACCAATTCTGAAAGTTACCTCTCAGGTTGCAGTGCTGGAATCGGCGCTGGAATCCTCGGATCTACGCGTCTGGGCCACTGGCGCTTCCGACTGCAGTTTACGTGAGGAACCCACTTCTGATTATCACCAACAAAGTAGTCGGGTCAAACAAGAGACAGACGGTAAATCAAAATGTTCATGCAAAATCTGAAGGCCTCTGACGGCGGTCGTCACCAATGTCACGAAACCTCCTCTTTTCCATATTTCTCGCCTTTTGGAGAAGATATTGAGGAATAGTGTTCTGAAAACTTGAAGAAGCTGCGTCAGTTCCCGAGCATTACCCCGGAGACTGTTCCCAAACAGCTCCAGAAGACACTCGTCATTCAGAGGAACAGGCCAAAAGAATTTGTGCATTTTTCTCGAGTTTCTGGACTTCGGCAACCAAATGTTTACCATGTCGTGAAAGACACTCTGGGTTCCATCGCAAGACGTGAGCTCTTGCCGCATCGCTTCCATTGACGCGTTTTCTGGGTTTTAGAAACAAGAGCAGCCAAACATGCTTTCAGTCAAAGACGATTTTCTCAGCCATAATCGCTGCGAAATACCACGGCAGAAATGCTCTGAAGAGATCATTGACTAGGGTTTACATACGTTTTACAATGGATGTTCAAAAATTATCCCTGAAGATTTTACAACATGCAGATCGAAATGGCCAAAGACTTTTCCGACAACCTAATATCTATAATAGTTAGTGCTTTATCATAGTTTGTGACACCATGATATCTAATTACTTTTATAATATCTATTTGTATTCTGAATGTCCTACAATATTCCCCTTACAAAGGGTTAGGCTCAGTAGACATTTATGTAAGCGAAGAAATTCTGACCTTGAGGTTTTATCGAGTGAGAGCCTTTCTCTATAATGATGCAACATCGCTTCTGCAATCATTCTGATGTCGATCTTGAATCTATTTGAGCTTCAAATTGCATAGGATCGAGCGATATGTTTTTTGTTTAATTGGGTGATAGCTAACATATGAGCATCAGCTGACACTTGGTAACTTTGAACTTGGGTTTGGGTGGCACTTCCTTATGGATGTTACATTACAGTTCGAAGAAATTGCTCGAAGGCACTGCTGCGTAGGTGTAGGCTGTTGCGCCCACAAGTCTTCTTCTCCTCAGCGTTAGTCCAGGGTCCGCTGCCTTTGTCAGTCGTCGCCACTTTGCTCTGTTCATGGCATCTTCTGCCGTGGCCATGGCCTCACTTAATTGACGGCTGTGTAGGTGTAACGTAGAAAAATTATTCGCTTGACTGGTAACAAAGATTGCAATAAACTGCCTAGAATCTTATCTTCAGAAGCATATGGGCGGAGATTGTTCCAGGGGGCGGTGTCAATGAGACGGTCTCCAGTGCTGGGACTTTTCCACAGCCAGGAGAAAGTGCCTCCTTTGACAAAGTGAATTAGGTATTTCACAATCCAAAAACTCTGAACAATTTGAAAAACAAAGAATCTTATAATACAATTCCATATATCGTGTTTTATTTCCCCGGATTTTTTTTTGCTCGGGTGTTTTTATTGGAAGCTTAGCGTCTCGCGGGTTCAACCTCGATTCAATCTTGTTGCAAATTACCTCCATCATCGCTTGCTCAGCATCACGCTGCAAGTGCCATCATGCGAACTCTCTAACTGATGCTAGGAAAACGTCCTTGTGTGAAGCACTAATGCTAATTGGCCCCCTATTTTCTCAGCTTCCCGTTGTCCATTCATAGTGGATTGCAGATATTAAAAAATTAACAAATAGTATGGCAATAGCGTACGCTCACATTTCCGTGTTGATGGAGTGGTGCGCACGAATTTCACTTTCACAGCTAAGTATGCACTAAAACCATTTACCTGCAATTGCGGTATCGTGCCAAGGCCTCATTTCGGCTCTAATCTCCGCTCAACTGACGCCAAGCCTTCAATCCTTGGGCCTTTCTTACCAGTGTCGTTGAAAGCGGTAGAAATTTTGATTAACGATTTCACAGGCTGCGTGCGATTAATGTGCATACATAATTTATTGTATATTCTAGAAATGGCAAAAGCAATCACTGAAGAATTGAAGCACGAACATAATTGACAAATAAGGCTATAGACGACCTTTAACTATGGTGCTGACTGTGCAGCCTGATGAATATGTTGATGTGATGAGGACAAAATTGACGAGATTCTCAGGGATGCCACACGCAACCTCGTCATCTTCTTTTGTAGGTTTCGTTAGGCAGAAACTCTTATATTTGTCTTTCTCTCCTTCTCATCACTTTTTTATTTCTACTGGCGTTTCACCTTCGTGAAGAAAGAATTCAAAATCCTCTCTCCAATACTTCCCATCTCTTTAAGGGTCGGAAGAAATGGGTGTTGAATCTTTCTTATTTAATTTCCTCGTATTTTTGTCACCGTATAACATGACATAAGGGAGAAGTGACCACTGTGAGCCATGCAAATTTAGGACTCGGTGATTAAACAACAGACAGATTATCCCTCTTCTAATCTGTCTGGACCTGCTTACCTGTGCGCGTTGGACCGGTAAAATCTCGCGACCACAATACGTAAACCTGGGAGTAATTTGTCCTGCTGAGCGGCACGCTTAGTATTTGGTTCAAGTGCGAATATGGTAGCGCCTGAGGTCCTGATTGTATCTCAAAAATCATAGCGACTCGCACTGGCAACTACGCGAAATTCTGTAAGGCCGGCATCTGACTTCGGATATCGCGGTTTCACTCTAGATTGGGCATTTCGCTAGCAATTCGACCGGCAAGAGCGATGCATCAGCGAATCAGTAACCAAATTCGCTAAAGGCGTGCAGATCTGTTTCTAGACCTGGAATGTGTTAGCAAACCGGTACCCGCAGCGGCTAGCGCATCGCCGCGCCCCCTGCTGCGGTCACTCGTATTCCTCGAATTGCTGGGCGTGAGGCGCTACTGCTTAGCAATCCGTGCTTTCACTATTCTGCCTGAAGGCAGTGAACACAAGGCGGAAGCGGCGGAGGGATTTTGCGTGTTCCTCGTTAGGGCATGCGCGGCTGGCGATTAATTAGCCGACGAATTGAATTGACCGTCTCCGTCAAGCGAGTCTGATGACTACTGCCGACGACAGTAAGAGGCGATGGAAAGAGAGAGACCCAACGGATGGGGATTTGCTAGCGGAGCGTGGCTGTCGTACCTGGGCCTGCTTTGTTGTATTTATCTCGTGTTTCCTCTCACTCACGTCAAGCCTTCTCAAACGTTTTTCGCGCCCGGCCCGATTTAAAACATTTGTCCAGGATGTAATATGGATTTATGGTGTACCCAACAAGTATGTATGACATCCGTATGACAGTGCAGTGATTCCTACATGGTTGTTACTATGCCGGTTATTTGCCTGTTTTGTAAATTCGTGTATGTACAAGGGGGAGGGGAATCGCTCCATTGACTCAAATTATTAGTGCGCGCTTCAAGGACTGCATAAGGAAATTGTTTTGGGGAAGCACCACTCATATGAAGCCATTTGAGCTCCTTTACCATTTGAGCAACGATTTACAAGAACTGATTCTGTCGGATTTTTTTCCATATTTTTAGACTGATAAGGATTTAAAGGAAGCATAACAAAATTCAGTGTCGGTAGACAAAAGCGACTTACCATCGTAGAGAATCGGATTTTTCCTTCGATAGTATACCAGTGACGGGAAGGTGACAATACCAAGATCGCGGGCCACAGAGCGATCATCTGTTTTTACGACCTGAAACATGAATTTCATTTCTGCAAAGAAAATGTAATCATTTGCCACAGTCTCACGAGAATAAGTACCTTACTGGGACTAACTGATTTCAAGTCTAGTTGATTGACGCAATCTTTTGCAGATATCAGAACATTCACAAAAAAAGGAAAGGAAGATGTGCAAAGGAAGATGTTGCGGTCAACTGGGTAGGAAGAAGGGAAGATATGCTCACTAGAAAGGGACGCCGAACTATCAAGGAAGCGAGAGATGCTTGTATCGTGGCGAAGGCATCACCCATCGCATTCCTGGGAAATCTAAGTCTGCGAAGCTTGGGTCCTGGTGCGGCCCGCTTCAAGTGGAGGGTTCGGGCTATAAGTTAGTTCGATGGCCTTACTCTTTATTTGTAAGGCAGTTCAATGGCCTTACTTTCATTATTCGTAATACGCACTTCGAACATGTCTTGCAATTCTTCTAGGTAATACGCCACCAGCGAAAAGATGGTGTTTGTTGTATAGGGGTTGGGGTTTGGCGTACAAACGAGCTTGTCGAAAGCGGAAGGGGGTTAGATGGGCTTTGTGCCATTTTCTACCCGATTTTTCTGGACCACTACACGTCTACCACCTCTACTTTCAGCTCCAATGGGCAACGAATTTTTTAGCACTCGCATTTAGTCAAGTTTTGGCCTTGTTTGCTCTCAGTACTCCCTTTCAAAAAACGAGAAGAGCGTCGGGTGCAGACCATACACCACAAGTGACGACGGCCTCCACAAAATGTAAATGTTTTCTGCCAATGAAATGATTAGCCTGTTGCAGTTGTATTCTATCAGTTGTCACTAATTACAACTATCATTTAAAATCAGCTATCACTATGAACCACTACTAACCAGATTTACTTGGAGGCCGTCGTCACTTGTGGTGTATGGTCTGCACCCGACGCTCTTCTCGTTTTTGAAAGGGGGGGTATGGGTCTTGGTGTGGCTGATCAAAAACCGGGAAACAGGAAGTCTAAAATCCTAGCGCTTATTGCGAAAAGCTTGAACGGTAGCTGATCGATTCTAATTGAATTGTCGTAAATGCGTGGAATAACATTAATGTATTAGTAATTTTGAATACTTTGAATATTCCATAGATAATATAGATATTCACATATAATACTATGAAATAGAGGGGTCAAACGAGACTTTCTGCTCATGATGTACATCAGCGGAGTTTTCGTTACACAGAATGCTGCCACTTGATAGAAGACTTACTTCAAAATATTCCTGAAATGTTCCTCCAAAAGCAGAAGCAAGCCGCCCATGCTCTTCAATGCACTCACCGTCTTCAGATTATGACGTCATCGAGCTCAAGGAGGCCTATCCTAATTGCTCCATTCTGAAGCTGCTCGAACTCGAACGAACGAAAGCTCGAACCAAATTCTTCGAACAAAATTCACCGGTGGAAATTTTCCTGGGGCCCACTGTCCTCTACCCACCAGCGTTTCGGACTAGGTCGTGATAGCCCACGATCCCCAGGGGCCTCGTTTATTTCGAACCTTACACCATCTAGCGGTATACCCTTCTGATGTCGTCAGTGTGGAGGAGTATTATGGAGTTCAAATTAAGCGACGTGTACCTTTCATACCCACTTAACAGGGAAGCCTGCACTACAGACATTACAACACTCGTGACGACGGCCTCGCAGTAAATCTGATAACTGGTAGTTCATGGTGTTAGCTGGCAGTTGGCGAATGTCGTTGTAAATAAAGGACACTATTGTAGCAGCACTGTATTGTGAAGGGTGTCGTTTGGCCACCGATACAAAGGGTTATTAATTTGGTTATGAATGTAGAGGGAGAAGATAGTCCTCGTTCTCGCCTAGTAATGTGTAATATCTTCCCAATCGGTGTCCAGTCGGAAGTTGAATGTAGATTTTTTGATCACTTCGAAAAATTGAAAGCCGAGAAACATTTTGGAGACGTGATTCTGATAGCAGGAATCTAATAACTGATTTCTTGACTGTTCCCACTTCTCTAAAGATCGAAATCAAGTAAGTTTGGAAGTGATCCCTACCGATCAATTGTTCAATTATTTCAAAATGTACAGAACGCCTTTTCTAACGATTGTCTTTAAAATATGTAGACCAAGTCAGTCAAACAACGTCTTCTCTTGCTATGTATCAGTAATTACAGAATCTTGAAAACAAGTTTTGATGATGATCGAACCTGAACATATCCAGTGGCCTCGATATCGTCATCAATTTCCTCCACTTCCGATAGCGCCTCGCTACATGACGGACAGTGAGTTTTGGATTCGTCTGAAATTTCAGTCACATAATCATGAAAACGTGAACGAGAAGCTATATGTCTGTCGAAATCGGAGTGTATGTGTCCTTAATGCCGATTTTTTCGCTGCTAACGTGGTGTTGGGATCATCCGCAATTCCATTGCATTAGAGGCATGCCCCAGGATCAAATTGGTGTGGTTCTTGCACACGAATGCGAATGTATTGGTGCGAAGTGGGCCGGCAGTAAAGAAAAAAGGAAAAGAATCCGTCGAAAACGCTTAGGTTAAGGGCTCACTCACCTTCCTAATCGGCTGTGCTAAGGGAATGAGAGACTAAGCGCGGAGAGGAGAGTATGAGGCGAGAGAGCGCAACAGATGAGAGGGCGCCAGACAACAGCCTGATAGAAAAAATTGCAGCTGCAGCAGCTTACTTTGCAAGGCCCTAGCGCTCTTGTCGGTTGATTTCCGTGCACGGGAATGCCACATCTGTGATTGTCCTCTAGGGTCTATCCCACAGATCCGAAGGGAATCGTTCACACGACTTCTGCCTGGGTTGTGTCTTTAACCAGACGTATGTATGTGAACCAATGATGAGCCATTTCAAGCGGATGGAACTTTGGACGATGAGCTACCAATTACCGAAATCACAAGAGTTGTCCATTGCTATCGAATTCTTTTGCGTTGCAGATGGCGTATGATTAGCTCGCCTGAGAGTGTACAGGGCCTAGCACCAACTTCCTTCATATCATTCGACTTTACCTGTGCTAAGTGAGCACGTCAACGAAATTTCTAGCGAACTGCAAATTTTTTAACCAGCGGCAAGCATGAGTCGAGAGGGGTCCTATCTGGAGATGATCCGGATCCTCAAGCCAGAACCTTAATATATATCTTACCTGGATCTTAATATTAGAACCTGTAGACTTGTGAAGGGCGAATCGGATCGAATCTTACCAAGGTTTTACCTCTCCGGTGCCACATGGTGCCGGGCTAGCCAGGGGAGAAGACTACTAAACCTAACGGTTGGCCTATGCAAGCCTTTTTTGTAGACCACACCATTACCAAATACCACGATTCTCAAATGCGTGAAGTATCACAAAAGGATTGATCAGCTCTGGATGTTCGTGTTGTAATCCACTTTGATTTATGAATCCTACTCTTTTGTAACTCTATTGCAATAGTTATTATGCTAGTCGTTCACGTGGGATGAGGTAGAAAGTTCACTAGGATAGGCAAAAAACAGATAGGAACCGGCATCAAAAGGGTGAAGCGCTTCATGCGAGCATCCACTTGGACTGCGCCATGCACAGAAACTGTGTCTAGAATTGCAGACTATTGGAATGGGTTTTCTTTCAAAAATTAGCTGCAAGAGGTATGATATGCTATGGGCAATTGTACGATAGTTCTCGATTCTTTTGTGCCAAACAGGTCTTTTATAGCGAAGCTTCAATTGAGCCACATTTCCATGTCCTTTGAGACTTAGAATTCGTCTTTAAAGACCAGGCAAGCTTCGTGCAGCTTGTTCGGAGAACCTATCCTGCTGAAACAGTAGACTGCTTTTTGCTCAGCTAACACTCAACCAAAAAGTCCAGACAGAGTTAAATCCAATATCTGTCACTCAATTCCACCAGCGCCCTAGCGCCTTGCTCAACGCCATAATAAAGTAGCTTCACGATGAAAAACTTGTCTGACACAGGAGAATCGACAACAATCCGAAAAATTGTCAAGGTTTAAGAAATCCTAATATGAGTTACTACAGGTAGTGTTTTTTGCATGAAAAGCTCGTTGTCTTCCAACCTTCGCCCGCAGGGTAAAGATTGGTGGAGAACTCAGTCCCTTCTATAGAAGCATGCACGCGATAAGTGTTTATAGAAACGTTCTTTATTCTCTCTCCTTCTCCTGGCAGAACAGCTGTTCGTAACCATTGAGAGCTAAACATTCTCTGTGGAAATAGAAAAAGGGTGGAACAATTTTCGTAAACACAGGTGGTCAATAATATGAAGCATCGATATCGACTCCTCGCTTTTCTTCTCTTGTGCACAGCCTTCAGTCTTGATTTTCTTACATCTATCGTCATCTGCTGCACGACTAAGTGGAAATCGACTTCTTTCAGTAAATTGCGAAAAGTATGGTAAAAAGAGAAGGAAAGAATGTGTATGACTATTTGTCACATGTTCGGCACTACTTGACCTTCTCGGAACCCAAATGAATGAAAGAAAAATTAGTCCAAGAACGACTTTCTCTTAATCTTGGCCTGGAAGTTTAAGGTTATGCAACAAAAGTGAGATGGTTTCTCATTCCACACAAAAGCTTGCTTCTTAGGTAGTTTAAGATCTAGACTCTGAAGAAGGCGTAGAGGCCAAAAGTAAGCTTAATAAAGCGAAAAAAATGTTGGGGGTTGATCACTGGGACTAGCTAGGGCCAAGATTGTATGTGATTACTGGATAGGACCTCGGATTCGAACGGCCCTCTAGGAGGGCAACATTGTTTCATAGGCTCGGAAAAATTGCGCAGCGAAATTGCGCACAGGGTACTGAACACGATGGATGAACGCTGGAGTAATCTGATGATATCATTAGACGTCATTGGCGAGCCAGACGCCTCAGAGCGCCGATGTCCGTGGTTGGGACCACCTGCTAACGCCCTTCCACCAATTACCTACAATGACGACACCAAAATCGCTCCGCCCTTCAGCCCCATTGTGTTCACTGCCTTTAGGCCACTGTCAGAATTGTGAATCACGGATTTGCTAGCGAGTAGGCGCTTCCGCCAATTTGAGGACAGCAATTCGAGGAATACGAGTAATGCGCTAGCGCTTCGAACGATGCACGCGCGAATTTGGTTGCTGATTCGCTGATGCATCGCTCTTGCCCGTCGAATTGCTAGCGAAATGCCCAATCTAGAGTGAATTCCGCGATTTCCGAAGTCTGACGCCGGTCTTACAGAATTGTCGCTTCGCTTAGTTGCTCCCATAGCTATGAATACCTTCAGGCTGCGCCACATATTCGACTGAAACCCAAATACTAGCGGCGCTCAGAGTACAAATTCTCCCAGGTGACGTATTGTTCGCTTTTACCGGTTCACGGAACCCGGCAGTCCAGACAGGTTGAGAAGAGGATATCTGTCTGTTGTTTAATTCACGGTCTAAACATTTGCTGCGTCACATGTCACTTCTCCCTTCTGCATTATACGGTGACAAAAATACGAGGAAATTAAATAAGAAAGATTCAACACCCATTTCTTCCGACCCTTAAAGAGATGGGAAGTATTGGAGAGAGGATTTTGAATTCTTTCTTCACGAAGGTGAAACGCCAGTAAAATAAAAATGATGAGAAGGAGAGAAAGACAAATATAAGAGTTTCTGCCTAACGAAACCTACAAAAGAAGATGACGAGGTTGCGTGTGGCATCCCTGAGAATCTCGTCAATTTTGTCCTCATCAACGTCGTCTATAGAATTGTCATTATCTTCGTGCTTCAATTCTTCAGCTGCTTTGCTCGATTTCTGAAATGAAAAAAAATGTATGCACTTAATCGCGGAAACTGTACGAATCAGAATTTCTACCCTTTCAGACGACACTGGTACCCAAAGGAATTGAAGGCTTGGTCAGTTTGAGCGAGATTAGATCCGGAATTTGAGGCCTTGGCAATGCGCATGCAGATGTTTTAGTTCTTTAGGTGAAAGTGAAATTCGTGGAGTATCTCAAAGAAATTTGGATCGTACGTATGCCATACTATTTGTTAATTTTTTATGCATCCAATAATGGAACAACGGGAAGCTGGAAAATGGGGGCAATTAGTTATGCTTCACACAAGAACGATTTCCTAGCACGTTGAGTTGCATGATGGCACTTGAGCGTGATGCTAACAAGGATGATGTAGGAGTGCGCAATTGAATCGGAGCCCGGGCTAAGCTTCCAATAAACACGGCAAAAAAATCGATAAATAAACACGGTATGGTATTCGTAGTATAAGATTCTTTGTTTTTCAAATTGTTCAGAGTCTTTGGATTGTGAAATACCTAATTCACTTTGTCAAAGGAGGCACTTTCTCCTGGCTGTGGAAAAGTCCCAGCACTGGAGACCGTCTCATTGACACCGCCCCCTGGAACAATCTCCGCCCATATGCTTCTGAAGATAAGATTCTAGGCAGTTTATTGCAATCTTTGTTACCAGTCAAGCGAATAATTTTTCTACGTTACACCTACACAGCCGTCAATTAAGTGAGGCCATGGCCACGGCAGAAGATGCCATGAACAGAGCAAAGTGGCGACGACTGACAAAGGCAGCGGACCCTGGACTAACGCTGAGGAGAAGAAGACTTGTGGGCGCAACAGCCTACACCTACGCAGCAGTGCCTTCGAGCAATTTCTTCGAACTGTAATGTAACATCCATAAGGAAGTGCCACCCA